>JAJJMA010038960.1:0-13211 GCA_023529015.1 Papaver nudicaule
TTTTGACCTACTATTCATGCAAAAAAGGCACCATAGTGCTTGCTCTAAGGCCGTTGACATCTTAAATTTCTAAGAAACAGCTCTTAGACTCCTAACTCTAAAGTAGTAGCATGAGAAGTATTATTGCAAGGTTTGAAATGTATGGTGAAGATTAGGAGGTGACCAACCAATAGACATTGAGATATTCTTAAGAAGTTGAGCGTGGGTGGAAGAGAAGTAGGTGTCTTAATGAATGACCATATTTTATCAACTTCATAATTGCTTCACAAAAAAAAATAGATAGCTTCATTTAAGAAGAAGTTAAGGAGACAAAATTAGATTAGGGAACCGTAATAGGGTCACCCACCTTATCGTGTCTTGCAAGGCAAATTTCCATTTTGTTTAATTAAAATTCCTTTTTTTCATTTTCTTTTCTGAATTTTAATTTTGTGAGGTTTTTGATTCGACTACGTAGTCGAATCCGATTGGCTAGCATTCATAATCCTAGTGTTTTTAGCTATAGGGGTCTTGTAGTACTGCTTTTGAATATTTTTTCTTCTCTTTTCTTTGATCCATTGCTTTGTTCTTAGTAATGATTAACGGGAGAGGATGCTATGCACCAAAGGAAATTAAAGGAGAAGAATTTATCCAAACACATGTGGTTTAATAGTTGTTAACTTGTCTTAATTTTAAAGTGTCTTGGACATTTCTCTTTGGCAAGAATAAGTAGATAGAATTTGTTCATCCACATTCATTGTTCACTGACTTTTACTGGGACAGAGCTAGAAATCATATTATGGGGAGGCAATTTTTTTTTTTTGAGGGTAGACAACTAGGTAAAACTGGGCTTGGAAGCTCAAAATTGCAATTTTGTTAGGCTTTGAAACCAGCCAAACTGGAAGGCAACTGATTACCCTTACCAAAGGCTGGTTCCGTTGCGAGCATAGCTACAACCAACGCTATGGGTAGGCAGAAAATGCAACATTGCTAATGGGGGGGCTGAATTTTTTGGGGGGACAAACCCAAATTTTTTGTGTCCTATATGGAATAGTTGTCCCCTCCAGAAATTCAGCCCCCATTAGCAGTGTTGAGAAAATGTTATGGATGCGCAACCAAGTCCATACATGCGTTCCCAATTGGCATGCTAAATGCTAATGCTAAACAGTAAGGAGAGAAAAGATAATAAGAGATCTAATTATGCTGATTGTTTCAATTAATATTCAGATATGAAACTAGAAAATAGATTAGTATTGTAAGTTGCGGCTGCTGCTGCCTCCTAATGTGGGACAGACTTAAATAGCACAGAATAAAACCTAAAAATCCATCATCAGCTGTAAGCATGTATAAGTCAATCATGATTAACATTTTAAACCCAGAAAACATAAACAATGAAAATGGGCACCCACCACTACTACTTGTGTCCAAATAATTATACAACTTTACACTGTAACTCACATGCAACAAAAACCTGTTACATAGGCTTACTCTATCATGCTAAAGAGCCAACGGTCCAATGTCTATAGCAAAGAGAACTAAACAGTAAATGATTGGATATCAATGTATCAGCATTGCATTACAGCAATTACCATTTATTGTGCAGCTTGTATGCCTAACTTGGCTGCAAGAGTTTAAGATAACCCCGGTAAATCAAGTCATTTA
Source organism: Papaver nudicaule (assembly GCA_023529015.1). NCBI lineage: Eukaryota > Viridiplantae > Streptophyta > Magnoliopsida > Ranunculales > Papaveraceae > Papaver > Papaver nudicaule. Next base: position 1,639 of record JAJJMA010038960.1, read on the forward strand.
CTACTATTATTTTAGATTCTCTAGACTGTGCAGGAACATATTATAGATTATCTCTATAATAGAACGATAAAATTGTTAGATATTTAGCTGCCTTGTTTAAAATTGTGTCTCGTTTTCAATGCAAATGCAACAAAATTAGCTAATGCAAGTGAAATATTGTTGAGCTGAAATTGCTTCCAGTTTTCAACCAACCTAGTGAGATTTTTTTTTCCTTTGATATTCTTCTACTATTCATTCAACAAATCAATCACTTATTTTTTAATTCAGAATTCAGATGATTCTTTCTTTCTTTACCTCCCACTTTTAATGACAACTTTTCTACTAAATTATATTTCAAGTGGCTTTATAAATAATTAAAATAACCCATTTGTCCATTTCTATCTCTTTTGTCTTGGTGCATTGCTCTAACTAACATGGGTTTGTTTAGACCATTATGTTGTTTTTCAAAGTAAAAAAGGAAGTTTCTTATCTTTCTCTCTTAGTTCATTGCAATGTTAAGTTAGGTTTATAGATTGATTACTATTTATGACTTATGAGTAGTGCTAGTTGTTTTTTGACTAGTAAAAAAAATCTTGTACTTTTAGTTTCATTTCGAGTCTTTGACAATACAGTTCGTTTTTATGATTGGGACTGTTGAAATGAGGAGTTCTCCCTTTTATCTTTCTGGGTAGTTGAAATTCATTCATTCATTTGACTGCTGCTCACTAGTTACTACCACTGTTTTATCTCTCAGTGGTTTTCACCAACAAGGAATGAAGTGAAAGTAAATTTACTCTGACTCTAAACTGTTCTACATTAAAATTACAAAAGTAGTACAAAGATAGTACCATAACCATTAACTCCATATCTATGTTTCAATATTGGAGGTAATTTTTCCCATAAAATGTTGAAACAAACAGAAAAACTCAGTGGTGTAATTAGATTTCATCAACTAGGCAGAATTTTTAGACAGACTTGTTGGAATTGTAATAGACACTGAGGTAGTGAGGTTCAGAGATTTGGTTGTACAGATACTGTTTTAGCATGCACATTTGTATGGAACCACTGAATCCGAACCGGTTCCAGCACGGTTCTGCCATTCCTTGTAACAAAACGAATTATATCTATCTTTTTACACTAGAATTTGTTTTTTTAATTTTCTTTTTATCTCCAAGTATATCTTTTAGATTCATAGTGGGTTAAGCTGTTTTCTCATGTGCACGATAAACAAACACTAATATAAATATGTAAACATCATCAATTATTGAGTAAAACCACTTACTATTGATTTCGTTGAAAACGATCGAGTACACGTGATTGCACATGCCTTGGTCTCTCTAAATCTGCATTTGTGATTGCACATGTTTTGGTCTCTCCAAATGTGAAAATTTGCATCTTTATTCCATCATCATCCACCTGATGGACAAAGAAAAAAGATAAAAGAAATCAACTCCATCGGCTATGCACATGCTGCTAGTACGAACTTAGAGATTTTAAAAAAGAAAAGAAATGCTGATATCTCTGTAAAAATGCGAGTACGGGAACGTATCTGATTTGAATGTTTACTCTTTCTTGCCTGCTGGTTCAAAAACACATTTCAAAATCAGGCCTTGACGCAGCAAAATGTGGGTGATGCGTAGACATTGTGCAGCCTTCGTTGCTTCTAAAGTGTAGATTGAAATGCTGGCCAGGAGCCAAATCTCATGCCCCAGGCAAGTAATTTGAGTCCCTGCACTAACCGTTACCAAAAAGTAAAGCACAAAAAGAAAGAAAAGGCTCAACCATATTATTCATGAGAACATCATAAGCACCATTCTAATCTAGATGCAAGAAGCAAGAGCTATATTGCACATTGGATTCTGAAGCTTGGGTTGACACTTGACATCCAACAACCAACATGACGTTCATGACTAGAACTGCTAATTGAACTATTGCAGTTTCGCAATTTTGAGTCAACCGTTTATTGTATGTCCTTTGCCATACCAAAAATTATAGATATAACTACAAGAATGGAAGAATGAATTTCAAAATGGGGAAGATTCTAGTAGTCCGAGTTAGTTTGAGTACACATATCAAGGAAAGAGTCATTCCATAAAAGTAACACAAGCAATCGAGTATGTCCATTGACACGCCGATCTAACTTGGGGATAAATATCTGTGGTCTGTAATGACATGTGGTTTTCGTATGCAGATATATGCTACAGTATGTGTACATTATGACTTCTTTTAACGGGCAGCAGGTAGTTCCAAGCCACCTCCAGGAATTCTAGGCTGAACCATAAATGGAAGCACTATCTCCACAGCAGCCGAGTTTGGAACTTCTTCGTGGAAGGGTACTTCAAAAGCCACGGATTGATAAAGACAAACCTCATCTTCCTTGCAGTAGTAAACCTGCAATTAATCATTTACGATGTAATGCACAGGGTAAATATAAGTATGGTTTACTGGTGGTTTGTCTGCTATATAGAATGAAGACACCGAATAGAGCTTCTACCATGAACCATACCTTACAGTATATTCGCCCCACAGCAGGGGAAGTTGACGATCTCTTAAAATGAAGTGATGCAGACCCATCTGGACTAAGAGTCCCATCCAAGGGTTCAATAACCACCGAGTTTTCTGGCTCGAGTTCAACAGTGAATTTGCTACGTGCTTCCTGCAGATGAGAAGATTCATAAAGAAAAATTGAGCAAGGGTAAACCTACTAATGAAGCTAATAGCTAATGGTTAAATTATGCATTAGAAAGAGTAAGAATGAAAGGTAGTAGACAGTAAGAGGGACCTTCGAAAAGTGATATCCTTCAGGTACTGACAGTTTAAGATACAAATTGCCTTCTGCTGATGAACCTCCATCGACCATAATACTCTTCGTGTCAGCTGAAGACCGCCTTCTAAGGCGTTTCAATGACCTGGGTTTTTCTGTGGGAGGCTGAACTCCTTTTAGCTCTAAAGTAAGGAGTTTGGGGTCCTGTTCGTTCAAATCTATGTATCTGATCTCACTATTGTTTGTGTCAGCTATCAGAAGTCTTCCTGCAAGATATTATGCAACGAGTTCATAATGCCTTTCCTTACTCAGTATGTGTGAGAGACGTGAGATTTGTTAGAAACAATATTCAAGTATGTGTTAAGAGGTTTCTTATTACCGTTTCCTGCATCAACAAGTCCTGCTGGCTCTGAAAGCTGCATAAACCGAAAAACATGCAAGTTACCAAATATAAGCATGATTTCGCGAATTAACCAACAAATAAAATGAGACCAAATAGTTCCCAACCTGTGCCGAGAGAGCAGACCCGTCCTTAAAACCAGCACGTCCAGTCCCTGCTATTGTGACCACTCTCTTACTTGTTGGGTCTAGTCTCTTAATCTGCCATTTTGAATTTAATTGAAAATTGACAATATTCAGTTTTATGAGAATATCACTGCATAATAAAAGACATTTAGTGGCGCGACTGTCAACTTAACGAGAGACTAATATTGCCATGGATAGTAGTCGAAGTTGTATGAGAGGATCAATGCACCATAACGTATTTGTTACATTTCATATATGTACAACGTATACAGTTCCTAACAAAGGCCTACCTTGTGATTATAAGAATCTGCCACATAAACTTGACCATCCTTCCCACATAAGACACCTAGCGGGTGCTGGAGAAGTACATCAGAACCTACTCCATCGTGGTCACCAAACTGCACAGATGTGTACGGTCAGGAATTTCTCGAGTTAGATAAACCTCACAAAATTCTAGTAAGAAAACGAAGGCTACATTAGCTAAAACAAAAGTACCTTAAATAAGTTGTCTGAGAAAACTGGATCACCTCCAGCTAGCAGTTTTGTTCCTCCTGTTTTAAGATCAAGTACCCTGACTGAACTACTTTCACTATCCGCGACATAAATCTCCATCTTACCTGCAGATAATAAATTAGATAAGAGCCCGAATATAATAGTACTAGCCAAAAGCAAGAAAGCAATAAAACAAATCTACATATTACCAGGGTATAATGAAATTCCAGAAGGTTGTGCGAATGACGAGCTTGAAGAGCTATCTCAAAATAAAAACAACAAAAAGAAGTAGTTAGTAATAAGTAATGTATGGCGAACTTCAAGCAATACAATTGCCACAAAATAGGACTTCAGGTTGAGCTATGTGAATAATTTGAGGAAAATAGTGACAATAGGAATCTAAACTAGCAATCATAATAACAAAAATATGAGAAACAAGATAAAGTAAATGAGATAGATTACTTTGGACCATTCAAATTTCTTTCATAACCATCACCACTAAAGGCTCTAGTAACTCCATCCAAAGTATTGTGCTCCCAGATTTGATGCTGACCAGCCAATGCAATATAAACCATCTCACTGGTGGACTCAAAGCAGACATCCCATGGGGAATTGAGTAGCTGGATGGAAAAAAAGAAAATAATGACCAACCATATTAAACATCACCTTCGGAGAACATTTTATTTAAGTAATTAAACAATAAAGCTGTTCAGTTCAGTGGTCAATTAAATTTTTTGTAAATGAAAACTGAGGGTACTAAGAATGATGTCCAAAGCATGAGCAATGGGACTCAAACGAAATTACACTGGATAGATAGGTTCCTCAAAATACTACAAGTAAATGTGCCTCTCAAATAATGTACATGTCTACACTTGCCTGAGTGGTTCCTTTTCGCCCTCCCTTATAGTCGGAACCTTTGGTCCCATTTCCAGCAAGAGTCTTCACCAGCTCATTTACAAAATCTATTTCCCTAGATGAATAAAAATTGTCCTGTAAATACAAATAAAAGACAAGTGCAATATAGACAATTATTCAGTTCATTCGTATAGTACCGCAGGGCATGATTTTCAGTGTCGGCGACATATAGACAATTTTTCCTTGGGTTGTACGCCAGTCCCTGCAATTCAAAGACTGTAAGGTTAGAGGATGTAATCGTCATGAAACTTGCCAGAAGAACATAAGAGGGTATTTTGAAAAATGTATGCATGTCTAAAACCCAAGAAAATCTGAGGAGATAAATACAGTAAGATTGCAATTAGTAGACTCATTAGTTACCTGAGGACGGTTGAAAGTGGCATTATCAAAAGTACCGTCTTGTAGACCCTCCTCGCCTGTACTCCCAATTTGGACAATAAAATTACCCTCTAGGTCTGTTACTACCTGACATCCAAGAAAAACAAGATTGGCTTCAAACAAAAGTTCATATGTTAAAATCAATCACATATCCATACACAATCAATTGCGAGCACAATTTAGATGCATAGATGATATACAACATAGATGTGGACTAGCCCCAGAGAAAATTATATTTCACCAGGAGTAAGACAGTGTTTTTCTAGGAATTAATTAACAAATTGGAACCGAGAGAACTTACGATGCGGTTATGGTTACTGTCAGAAATAAATAACCTATTGTTTAAGAGGTCAACTGCCAGCTTGCCAGGAAACTTCAGTGGAGACGTCAATAAACGCGGGTCATTATCCTTTTCCAATGACAACGGAACGGGAGTGCTGTCCAACAGCTTTTTCTCACCGTAAAACAGAAGAGCTGCCTCCACTAAGTCGTCAAGATCCTGAATCAGTATCATGTGTATTTTAGACTAATGAAGCAGCTTCGGGAAATAAGAATTGACGAAGGAAGACAAAATATACCTTACGACGACCTTCGCCTGCTATTTGTGCTAAGAGCTTACCGTTGGGGCTAACAATAGCAAAAGTGGGCCATGAACTTACACCTAATTCTCTCCATAAATACATATCTCCATCGTTCACAACCTACAGTGATAAATGTAAACAAGATTAGCAGTGGATAACTCCAGCAAGGGAACAGGACGTTATACTGAAATAGAAAAAAGCTGTCAGCTATGGTCATTGGTCTCAGGGGTTAAATCAGCCGTAGGACCAATTACTTTAGAACTCGACAATTTCAAAGGGAGACAGTTTTCGCAAAGCAGAATCCACCGGAGAAAAAAACTCATGTACAGAATGGTTAGTTGCTTAACATACGGGGTGAGTGATGTCATAGCGCAACACTGCATTACGAATAGCTTCTAAATCCTTCTCGTTGTCAAATTTAGCTGAATGCACTCCAACAACAGTGAACTACAAAAAAGAGAACATCAAAAGTGATCACCACGAAAGAAGTTCTGGAGCCATTAAATAAACCATGAGAAAGAGAAAGAGACTCACCGGCTGATCCTTATACTTTTTCTCCAAATAATCTAGGTCTGGAAGCACATGCATACAGTTTATACAGCAATAGGTCCAAAAGTCCAATAGCACAACTTTGCCTTTTAAATCCTGTCCAGAACAGAAAGCTTCGAACTTTTAGACACGATTCAGAAAGATTATCAGTGTTACTGTGTTAGTATCTGGTTGTAGTGGAAGTGCTTATGTTTAAGCTCATGCAGAGACCATTAAATGCAAGATTGAAACAACCACATATTTCGAATACTTCCTAAATAATTGCACGCTTCTTCCAATGAATCTCAGAATAAGAAGCAATTGTGAGATACATGGGCAGTGTTTTTAGAACAAACTATTTATTCTAGTGCATAAAATTTTACCTTGCGGATCTGAAGTGGAGCCGTATTAATCCAATCAAGTCTAGATGGAAACTCTGGCACAATTTGAGCAGACCCCCTTGCATAGCAGAAAAAGAACAAAACTGGAATCATGCAGCTAAATTCAAGAAACATATTTACATCAAGCAAAAAAAATAAAAACCACAGATTTTTCACTTTTATAACATACCTGGCCTCCACATCTGATATATAGTTCACAAATTGTTGGACTCGTGCAGATTGTGCTTGTCCTATAATTAGTATAGCAGGTAGAAATGCTTTATTATGAGTTATTCAGAGTAGAAAAAGTATAAGCAACCAGCAAGATGCATGAATTCTACTCAACATTAGTAATGACTTTCCAAGACCATGTTACTACAAATTCACAGATATAGAAAACAGAAACTAAAGTACAAACTCATCACAATGCACTTTTCATTTAGAGTTTGCTTGAGCATGCCCAGGACCATGCAAAAGATAAAAACTCTCATCCCTACCCAACCAACCCGTATCTAAAAGCACAAGTATTGGAGAAAAAACAGACAAAACTTTCTTGTACCTTCATTCTGTCCAAAAGAAGGACGGCTGACCCCGAACAACAAGTTCTGAATAGCTTTTGGTGATGTATACTGCATTGCCTGCACATAATTTTAGACAATGGTAAATTCAGAAATACTCTAGAAAGACAATCCTTCTTCTATATCTAAATAATACAATGACGAGACTTAAGAGACTAATTTAGACATAAAACTGGCATAGAACTTTCACTGTGTTTATCTTCTTGATTAGGTTATACCTTCCAATTGGTGACTGTGAAGGCAACACAAGACAGAGCAATACCCAAACTTGCATATTTCAAGATATTTCGCCGAGAACCCTGAAACCTGTCAGTAAGTAAGTTCTGCAGCCTCAAGGTTAGTTTATTGAACCATATAAATCTCTCACAGGTTAAGTATTATTTCAGAAACAAAACAATGAAAAAACTGTATTTCAAGGTTCATAAATATTCGGCATTCGTTTGAGTTAATCCTAGTTGTTAAAATGAGGAATACCTGCATAAGCACTGTCTTACTTAAAGTCAACCTGTACCAGTTTCAACTCTTAAAAAACTAAGAGAGGCAGAAGAACTACTAAGATCTTCAGTGTATTTGCAAGGCCAACTAGGAGAAAGTTTGTATCTATCAAAGCATTTTTATAGAAATGAATTAAACAATTAAGCATTTTTTGTATGATCAATTATAACTGCCAATTCAATGAAAGTGACTTGGTTGAATCCATCTTACCCTCCAGCAGCAAGGATTTCCTCCTTGTCCTTGGTAGATTGTTTGTCCTCAGATGAAATACCTTCAGTGTTATCTTGAAACATCTCCCGTGAAGTTTGAACCACAGAAGAAACATACTGGGCATCTTGCATCGCCTCATCTGCAACCATTTTCTATGATTAGACTTTAAAGTAAACCAGAAGTAAATAACCTTAACCATAACAGATTATTAGTGGTGATGACACTGGTATTGGCAGACAAAGTAGCAACCTAAAGCTACATCTGCAGTCTTCGTCTCTTTATTAGAACTCATTGTGACATAAGAAACATTGTTAAACTTGTATACAAGTGAACCTAACACTATAATGGCAGACAGACACAAAACAATCAAAATGTAAGTTCGTAAACAGTTTCTGGAAAAGAAGGTATTTACCTCCACAACACAATAAACCATTAATCATTAATAGTTCTTTAGAATTACTGCAAAATGTATTTCCAGCATGCCACTATTGATGGATGCAACAGGGTATTCAAGGTAAATAAACTACACAATATGACCATTACATACTATCACAACCAGAAACACCACCACCACCAAGAATGTCTTGAATAGAGATATATTGTATCTCCTTCTTGATAAGAGCTGGGCCAGCTTGTTTCAGAGTTTCTTCTGGTAATGAAGTGGTTACAGCTATACATCTACATGAAAACAGAAAACATGTTATTGAAAAAATATATTGCAAAAGAACCAGTACAAGTACAAACTAAGTGTCCAGCCTTCAAGAATATGCTTAAAAAAGCTATAGCCTATAAGCATAATGTGAACAAATTTTCAGTACTTTTATGCTGGTAAAGGTATCAGAAGAGACTCACCTCATTTGTGCAGCTTTTGCAGCTTGAACTCCAGCTAGCGCATCCTCAATGACAATACACTGAAAAGCAGGGAGGAAGTAAGACAGCAATAGGAACAAAATGAAGCAGTGGAAATCTAATAAAGAGTCGAAACACTTTGTGTGTGATGCAAGACCACAAGGATGTGGTAGAATATCACATAACATACAAAAGGATGGTCCTCTGGAGAATCTGTTAGTTGGTATACCTCAGAAGGGGGGACATTCAAGTATTTTGATGCAGCTAAGAAAATATCTGGTGCAGGTTTCAAATTTTCAAACGCGTCTGCTGATACAATTGCGTCAAACCTGGAGGAAAATGGGATGCACAACACAGTCAGGTCAACTGATAAAACCCTCAAATCATTGGAAAAGGATTCAAGCAAAATCACCATATGCATCCTGGATATTACTGAGCTGCTTAGGCTCAGAAAACAAATTGAATATGTGAAGACCAGTTTTTTGTTTCATTTTATGATACTTTTAAGAAAGACAGAGTCGAAGACTTGAATAACAAGAATTGGCACCGAGGAAACATAAGGGAGATTATGACGTTTTTTTATGTCACAAATAAATGATTTTACAGAATGTAAACAAGAGCAGGAAAGTTATATTGGCTTACATCGATAAAGGTAAACCAGCAGCAGCTAAATTTGCATCGACCTTGATCCGATCAGCACTGGAAGCGACGGCTACTTTCAGACCATTTTTTTTACACTGAAGCATAGCAACTATATGTCACATATTGGTTAAAGCAATAAATACAAGACATGAACCATTTTACTATCTTACCTCTGTAATGAGTTCAAGAGCACCAGGAAATCCAATTCCAGAGTCTGGTTTCGTAAACTGCATGAAGTTTTGAATATTCACAAGATAAACACAAATAACAAAACCAAAATAATCTGATACAACACTCAAATTTCATTTCCTAGGCCATTTTAAATGAGTTCTGGATATATGATACGTCGATTACCTTACTAAGATATATTTCAAAAAACCGTTTCTTCGCCACCTCAGTATCAAATCCTTCAACTCCTTTTAGAGAAGCAACACCTCCTAGGAAATTTGCCTCCCCTGAAGATCCATTCATTCGACCAAACAAAACATAGAAAATTATCATTTAGCGCCAACGACACAAAGGAAAAAAATCTAAATGAAATTATTGTGTAAGCAGAAAATTACCAGTTCCAGTAAAGGGTGCAAATTCTTCAGCTGTAACTTCGACACCCATTTCCGCAAACAAATCAACCCCGGCCATTCGAGACGGTTCTTCACTATCACAAAGCACACCATCCATATCGAACAATACAGCCGATACTTTCCCCCACTTATTTTCAGTTTCGCTAACATTTTGCTCTTCTAGTTTCAGGCAAGACATAGTAGTACTCTTCCTATTATACCTTCTATATTGGCGAGAACTCACTAGATTTTCTCGTCCCAATTGACAAATCAAGCTCGATTCAGACCCCAAAAATGATAACGAATTTAACTGCCAGATACATGGATAACAAACAGGAACCAAAGTTTTCGTGCTAAACAATGGCGTCGACAATCGTAACGCCATATCTAACAAAACTACCTGTTTGTGGCGGGGAAAGTTCTGATACACCTTTATACAGACATTTATACACTCTGACTAAAACACCCTCTTAAAATCTCCAATCAAGACATACAATAGAAGGCTTGCATCTTCAATAGAGTAATTTACACCATTATCATACATTAGCTCAGCAAATGCAAGTCATACATGGTAACCAGTTCTCTTCTAGCCAATCAAGTTTTCCACATTATCCACTTACCAACCATTGGATGGTCATCAAAATAATAAGTTTCTAGAGATTTGTGTGACAATCATTTCATAGAATGAAAAATCATGCCCTAAATTATCATAGCAGAAAAATAAATCAAACACAATTTTCTCAGTAAAAATCTGAATCTATTCATTCATTTAATAACAGTAACAGTAAGAATAAGAATTTCTCAGTAAATTCTAGATACATCATCATCATTAGCTTATTAGTAACAATTTCTCAGTTCACCACCTATCAGAAACCTAGTAAAAATATCAATGGAATGATCAGATCTTGAATCGCGATACTAAGTTGGAGGAGGTAAGAGAGATACCGACGACGATGACACTCCACAAGAGTTCGACTTCCAGAACATGATGACCAAAACCAAACTAACCAATATGATGAAATCGGAAAATGCAAACCGCTCTTTCACCCACTTAAGCTTAGAGAATCCGTCCTCGAGATGCGAGTTACCGATTTTGATGAACGAGTTCAAGTGAGTCAAATCCAGTCCAGAACGAGTTATAACTTCTACCATCTTCATCGTCTCCGCATCCTTGTTCTCTGATTTCTTCCTTGGATCTGATGAATTAGCTTCTGATTCCGCAGATTTTTCAGGTGAAATGTTGTTGATGACTTCAGATGAAGCTGTGACAGTTGAATCATCTGTAAACTAGAGAGTCTGCAACTAAAATCACATCAGATTCAAGAAAAAAATCATTCACTTATGAAGAAATTAGAGATTTAAAGCGATAAATTACTTTGAACAATCCTGTTGGAGGTGAGATTTCAGATACATCGGATTTAGCTGGAGACGAGATCACCGAGAAATTGGTGATTTCAGATGAAGCAGCTGAAATAGGTGAATCCATTGGGAAAACAAGATTCTGCAATTGAAATTATAACCGATTCCATTAAGAATTTATCGATCTAAATTATTAAGTAATTTGAAATTTTAGAGAATAGAAACAAATTTATACCTCATCCTTTGATGGAGAAACAAGGAAATACGTATCAAGAATCTCAACAGGTGAATTCGATGATTTAGCTGGAGAAGTTGCTTCAGATTGTTCCGAAACAGGT
>JAJJMA010038962.1:0-10155 GCA_023529015.1 Papaver nudicaule
TGTAATTCTCACCTTGTTCGTGAAGAACAGAAATAGCGGAGAACAACCTTATGTAGCACACACACCAGCAGGGATGATTTGTTATGCTACATGTATGCTTATTTATAGTGATGGTTGCTTAAGGATAAAGCTAAGACTCCTTATGCAACAAGTTAGCTAGTGACCGTGTAAACACGCCCCGTTACTTAACTTGCACACAATGAATCTAGTCTCCTTTCTATTGTAGAAACCAAGTAGTGTTTATCTAACAAGAGTTTGATAGATTATAACTACCTCATTTAAGAGTTTTGGTTTCATAACAATTGTGAAAGGATAACCTTATCCTTTGACTAGAAGATATTCTACAAAACTTATCTCTTAAGAAAGATAATGTAGAAAAACTCTAATCAGGACGGACCACAACACAGGTGTGAAGGTGGACCATCGTAGCCAGGAGATGGACCTCAGAAACACGACAGGAAACCCTAATCGTAAATCCCGAGGTGGCGGTTCGCGAACCCCAACACTTTTGAAAAGCGTTCCCGAAAGTTCCAGAAGATTCCAGAAGCTTCCTACTCCCTTTCCCGAATTCAGCTTTTAGCCACGCTTTTCAGTTTCAATGAATCACTCATAACTTCTTCGTTTTACAACGGAATGAAGTGATTCTTGAAGCGTTGAATTCGTATTTCCCACTATAACATGGAGACCTACTCAAAGGTCAAAGGTTGCCCTCACTATGATCATATGGACCAAATCTCCTCGGGTTAATATACAATGATGTAATTTCACCGTCATAAGCATTGTTCCACATAGTGAGTTCATTACTTCGATAGATAGAGATAAGAATAACAAGAGTTCAAGGAAAATTCAATCTTTACTAACCTTTGTTGATGAAGTCCGTCTTCGTGTGTTCTCCATCTTCATCTTCAAAGGGTGGAGATCGACTTTAAACTCTACTACCTCTATCCTAACCCAAAGTAAACCTTGAGTAGGCTAAATCAAGAATTGTGTTTTGACACCTAAAACTGACAACTAGCTTGACATACCAACGCTAGTGGGTTTGACCGGACAATGCCCTAACACCCGCAACTCCCTTGAACTCGCTGGGGCCCATTTTTGTGTGGGTATTGTGAGTCATCAGTTTTTTACCAGTTTATTATTTTTTGCAGACTGTTTATCATTAATAAGAGAAAAATTAAGTCTAAAGAGTGATTCAGTTACAAAGACAAGTACATTTTAATAAATATCGTTTAGAAGACCTCTCAGTTATCTCTCTAGAGGTTATCACTTGTAGGGGTGTCAACGGGTCTTATCGGGTCCGGGTAATATACTACCTAGAACCGGAACCGTTTATTTTGATCGGTTCCGGTTCCGGTTCTTAAGTTAGTGGACCCAGAACCATACCTATTAAAAGAGTCGGGCAGTCATCGGATCCGGGTACCCATTGGGTATTAAGAAAACATATTTTTCTTTCCAAAAAAAAAAAACATATACTTCATTTAATTTTAGTCCAATATATTTTGTTTAAAATTATAATTATTCTTTTATTAATGGTCAAAGTAAATACTAAATTTAACAAAAAAATGAAAACCTAAAAGATTCGATGTCAAACCTAGACAAATGCCTTAAGTTTTTGCTAGAAACACTAGTAAAGTGATGAATACACGGGTACCTGATACCCGCGGTGTAAACAGTCCAATTTTGCACTTACTGAGCCATGTATCCGTAAGATCTTCAAAGGCAATAATTAATTAATTAAACCAATGCATCATCCGCCAAGTCTAATGCTTGAGTTAGGTGAGCAGTTACCGATACCCACTAGCTAGACTAGGAGTCTATCAAGCCTTAAGTCCGTTAGCAATGAGGACCGTCCATAACCCTGAGACAAATTCGTTTTTCTCTTGGACTAGAAGGTAGAGGAATTTTTCACGTGTCCATAGCCTTTTGAATCACTCAAATCTGAGGTCCATAGCTTAAGATATATCAAAAATGGTGAAAAGTGTCAAAATCGGGCCCAAAAACCCATTTTAGGCCCACTGCAGGTACATTAAGGCCTTGGCCGAATTTTCACTCAAAAAACCCTACATTTTCATTAGTCTGTTATTAGTTTCGGTTCCAAGTCTTTCCAAGTTGACTAAAATTTAAGGAGTTAAATGATATTTTTCATAAATTTGGAAAATGAGATAAAATAAAATTTGAGATTTTTACTATATATAAATTCTAGCAGAGGAAGTTTCATAAACACCACATATCCATAACCAATTGATGTCAGTCAACTAAATACTGTGTCAAATCACAAATTCAAACAAAATTCTAGTACTACCCTTTTTCAATACTGTGATTTGTTCGACGAAGTTCGAACGAGCGAAAGTCTTGAATTTGTATGGGAGGGGTTTTGGGGTTAATTACCCTGAATTTGAACATAAGGGGGTTTAGGGTCCATACAGTTCTTCAAGCAAGAGATGATAGGAGACCATCTCCCTCTGCTCATGATATTTTTTTATTTTTTTTTTGGAAATTGCTCTGCTCATGATGCGATTATCAATTTGCAGAATGAGGAAGAGAAGAAATTAGAGGCGTTCGAAGGATTTTAGGAAACAAAATATATGCCTTGAATAAATCGGTCAACATGGTGTGGGTCATATATAGCAAAAATGTTAAATAAATATAAGGTTGTAATTAGCAAATTCCATTTTTTGAAGGGTTGTATTTAGTTAGGGTTGTATATATTTACAATGGGGGTTGTATTTAGTCATTGCCTTTAATAATTTTCACCAAAACTAAGATTCAATTTTCAATTAATGTCTCTCATGTTGATTTTCCTAGAAGACTATAAAAAGAAGGAAAATGTGATCATATTACAAATTAGAATATGGTGGGGCGGTGGTGGCGGCTAAAAATGGGGGGAGATGGTGGCGATGGCCGATAAAATGATGGTGGTGGTGGTGGTAGGTGAAATGACGGTGGTGTAATATTGAGGCACATCAATACGTTATATTTGTTGGATGGTATAGAGATGAGAGTAGAGAGTAAAAACAATGAAAAACACACAGACTACATTGACGATAATGAACACAGTAATTACACTGATTTGTCGACATCTTTAAATACACAAGTATTTACAAAGATAACTGACCATAACTGAACCTAATCCTAATCCTACAAACCGTCTCCTAACCTATAGGAGTTGCAACAAACACATATTGTTAGGGAATTGTCTGGTCAAACCCACTAGCGTTGGTATGTCAAGCTCGTTGTCAGTTTTAGGTGTCAAAACACAATTCTTGATTTAACCTACTAGAGTTTAGATTTCAGAATTGAGATATAAACAAAGTGGTAGAGACCTTGAAGACGAAGACAATGAATATAAAGAAGACATCAAATATTTTTCATCGACAAATGGTTAGTAGGAGTTATTACTTTTATGGAAATTTTTCTATTCTACTTATTCTATTTTTGGAAATAGTCGGTTTCTTTAGTAGATTTATAGCGATTGAGATTTTGTATTCATGTCTACGTAACTAGGGCTGTCAATATTTGTCCGGTATCCGGAAACCGATTCCGGAAATTCGACATCCTATAGGATTTTATCCGTTGTAACGGATAACGGATATCGGATCGGATTTCTTATCGGACTTTTTTCCTTAACACTATCGAAATCGGATTTAGCCCCATCCGTTTCGTTAATATCCGTTATCCGATACCCCAGGGATGTACTAGTAATTTCCATCTCCCAGGGTATATTATCCACCACATAGGGTGTATCGAACCCTATCTATTTTCAGCGTTTCTTTTTCTCTTCTTCTCTTCTCTTCTGTTCTTCTTTTTCTCTTCTTCCGATTCTACAAAAAACACTGATTCATTGCCCATCCTCATCAGATCTGCTACTGATACTCCCTACCCTAGATTCTGTAATCACTGATTCAGGTATGAAACTAATGAATCACTGTTATTTTGTTTGATTGAAAAACTAGGTCAAAGTTCGATTCGAAGTTTTTTGTTTAATTTCTTAATTTGTTTGTTGGGTTTAAGTTTAAATTGGGTTTTCTAATTCTTTCTCATTTGCAGTTCAGAAGGAAAATGTCTCAAATAAAGGGGAAAGCAGTTGCACCCTCAAATCAACCCCTTTTCCTCTATCAAAGGCAAAGCAGGCGAAAACACAACAATTACTACTACTAGCTCAAGTTAGTGATAGTGTTCAAGGTTCGGGAATTGGTTCAACACCTTTTACTGAAAGTGGTGGTGGTGGTGGTGGACCTGTTGGTGGTACTACTGGTACTAGTAGTAGGAAAAGATTGCAGCCCTTATTGGATACTGGTGGTTCATCTCAGAATCCAATTGCAACTGATGCTGGTGGTGGTACTGGACCTACTGGTGGTACTGGTGGTACTGGTGTTGATGATGATCCCATGTCTGACTCTCACACAAATGAAGATACTGATACAGAAGAAGAAGATGATGATCCACTTATAGCTGCAAAGAAGAAGCAACTCAGAGCAACAAGATCAAATGTTTGGAATGAATTTACAAGGGCTGTTGTAGTAAGGTATAACAAAAAACATGAGAAATAGGCTGTTGTAAAAGGTACATGCAAGCATTGTGGAAAGGTAATTGAAGCAGGAAGTGCAAAAGGTACTACCAGGTTGAATAATCATCTAAAGAGATGCCCAAAGAGAGAACAGAACAAGAAAGGTCAAACAAAGATTGCTGCTGCAATAAAAACAACAGGTAACCAAGCAACCAAGTTAATGAATTGGAAGTATGATCCTTTAGAAACTAGGTTATGTGCTGTGAAAATGATTGCTAAGCATGATTACCCTCTGAACATGATGGAACACTTTTACTTTAGGGTTTTTTGCAAGTCTTTGAACCCTGCTGCTAAGATAATGTCTAGGAACACAACTAGAAGTGATTTGATGAAGTTTTATGCTGAACAAAAACAAGAATTGATGGTTTTTTTGGATAATTTGAACTCAAAATGTAGTCTTACAACTGATATGTGGACTGCTAAGCATACTAAAGATGGTTATTGTTGTGTAGCATGCCATTACATAGATGATGAGTGGAATTTGCAAAAAAAAAACATTAGCCTATATGTTAGTGCCATCACCACATACAAGAGATGTTCTCACTGAATATATTAAGTCTTGCACTCTTGAATGGAACATAGATAGGAAATTGTTTGCATTGACTGCTGATAATCATGCTGCAAATGGTGTTGTTATGAGAAATTTGATTAGATGGTTAGGGAGTAAGGATTGTCTGGTTCTTGATGGTAAAATGTTTCACATGAGATGTAGGAACCATATCCTTCATTTAGTGGTATTAGATGGGATGAAGGTAGCTGCTCAGTTTGTATTAGCCATTAGAGAATGTGTAAAGTATGTTAAGTCATCACAAGCTAGGAAAGAGAGATTTGCATTGGCACTTTCACAATGTAAGTTGGCTGGAAAGGGTGTAAACTTAGATGTTGACACTAGATGGAACTCTACTTTTGTTATGTTGAAGAATGCACTTGAATTAAGAAAAGGGTTTGAAAGACTAGCTGAGAGTGATCCAGATTTTGTGTGTCTGCCACTTGATGAGGAGTGGGAACAAGGTAAAGCTATTTGTGCATGTTTAGAAGTGTTTAATGATGTTTCAACCAAGTTTGCAGGAATTAAGTATCCAACTGCAAACCTGGGTGTATGATATTAACACATGTATAAGACAGTGGGAAAATAGTGAATATCTGTACATCAAACAAATGGGAAAACAAATGAGAGACAAGTTTGATGCTTATTGGGCTGAGAGTAATCTTGTTATGAGCATTGGAGTTGTGTTAGATCCTAGGTACAAGGCAAGATAGGTAAAGTTTCTTTTTGAGAGACTATATGGATATGGAAACCATTCTGCAGAGGAGTATAACAAATTCATAACACAGTTGACAGCCCTTTTCAATGCATATGAAGCACAAAACACAAATGCAGCTGAAAATTATTTTGCTAGCCGGAGCTCTGTCTCTAGCTCAACAAGTATGATGGATGTAGGCAGTGCAGATGAGTTTGACCCTGTCTATGATGAGTTCATGATGCAGAACAGTCAATTTGAGGTGCAGAAAACTGAGTTAGAGAAGTACTTAGAAGAACCAGTACTTAATAAAGGTTCACCAAAAGATGAGTTTTTGTTTGATATTCTGAGTTGGTGGAAGCTTAATGCACCTAAGTACCCAACTCTTGCAAAGATTGCAAGAGATGTTTTAGCTATTCCAGTGACTAGTGTTGCATCAGAGTCAATGTTCAGTGCTGGTGGTAGAGTGCTTACAACACACAGAACATCATTGGATCCAGAATGTGTTGAAGCATTGTTGTGCTTAAGTGATTGGTTGCCAGATTTCTTCTGTAATGGTAAGTGGTAACATTTCTGATTTCTGATTTCTCAATTCTTTGTTTTCTTAATTTCTTAGTCTGTCAGTCTCATAGTCTGTTTGTATATCTGATTTTGTAAGTTGACTGACTCTTGATTGATTGTACTAATGCAGACATGGAAATTGTAGAAGATTGAAGTATTCAAGCAGCCTAGCAGGAGTAACACAGTGTGCAAAAGCAGACAGACAATACATGGAGCAGACATGGACTTTTTTACTTCTTACTTACTTAGTTACTTTAGTCTGCAGACTGCAGTTGTTGTTTTTTTGTGTTTGTTTGAAGACAATTTGAATGTGGGTTGAATCCTGAAGACATTTTAGAACATGTTTGATGTTTGAAGTTTGAATTAGAAGGCAGTTTATGTGTTTGAATTCTTTACTTAGATGTTTTTCCAGATTTTTGCTAAGAAACCGGATTTTAGCGGATAAATATCCGATATCCGATAGCTTAACACTATCGGAATCGATACAGGTTTTTCTGATCCTATAGGATATTATCGGATAACGGATATCCAATAGTCTTAACACTATCGGAACCGGATTTCCAAAAATCCGACGGATATGTATCCGTTGACAGCCCTATACGTAACCATGAGTTATGTTAGTATTCGTTGTTCCCACAATACTAAGGTTACAAGATGCATGAGATAGATTCAATACCCTTTCCAGTGCAATAGTTTGCTTGCAAATCACATGTAGGAAACGAATGAATCTAAAGGAGTATTCTAGAGCAGAGTCCAGTGGATTATAGATGAGGGCGTAATAACACGTCTAAGTACTGGCCCAGCCTGAGAACTTCCAGCGGATCCAGTTAAACTCTAATTTGAGCGACGGCGGTTCACAAACCGGTTCGTGAACAATGGCACCGAAAATTTATTACGTGTCTCAAAACGTTGATCTGTACACGTATATGTACGTGAACACGGGATTTAATGCATTTGGCCTGAATTCAGATGGACGGTTCACGAACCATCCACGTGGATTTTCTTCTGGACTCACGCGGGTTAACACATCTGACTCCTTTATATCTTAGTTGGACTTGTGCTTATCAGAATATCTTTTGTGGGCATCTAACGAATCTCAATGAGTCAATAAGATAAAGAGTATCTCTGGTCCGTTGGATTCTATCTTGAAGTGTTTTTGAGCTAACGAAACACTTGGCAGATAAATGATAAAAGATTTCCAATTGAGATTTCCGTAGATTTATTTGTGTGCAAGCCAAGTAACGGGTTCGTTTACACGGGCACTTGCTAACTTGTAGGTTAATAAACTAGTTGTTTTATTCCTAAGCAACCTATCTTATTGAGTGATATAAATCGAGAGTTAAAGAACGAAAACCACAAGCATCAAGCATACGTGAAGTTTCTCTGTGGAATTGATCGTAAACTCTTTGCACTTCGGCGTAAGCTTGTTGTGGTATAGTCATCCTCTATTAGGTAGCAGTTCCTCTGTGGATTTACATAACTACTATAAAGACTTCTCTTGAGAGTTGGGAAGTACAGTAGGCGATTAATGGAAACATCATCTACTAACACATTACTACCGATTCACAAAAATAGAGAAAAATATGCAGAAATCTACAAGATAAAAGAGATTAAACTTACTCGTTCTCTAGCGTTATGAATTTCTCTTTGAGAGTGAATCATTTACTGGATTATCGAGACTGAAGTGGAAAACAGATAGAGAACTCTGCGTAGAGGAGAGTGAGTAGGGAATTCAATTTCAGCATTGATAAGGTATCTCTTTTCTTTTGTGAGAAAATGGGCGAATTTTAGGCTACAATAATGAAATGGTTCTCACTAGGTCCTAAAATTAGGATCCCATGTAACCGGTGGTACTTTCTCAAAACCGGTTTAATAGTTTTTTTTTTTTTTTTTTTTTTTTTTTTTTTTTTGGAAGAATAGTTGCATAACTTCACTAGCGTTTGTAGATGTCTCAATGACTCCTTCATTAACCTTTGACCCTTCATACATCCTAGGATGTTCTTCAACAGGAGTGGGTGGAGGATCACCTCAAAATTCTCATTACTATCTTTTTCCTTAACCATCACTACGCCACAGGGACCGATTTACAACGGATATAGACGTTGCGCCGAATTAAAGCAACGTCTATTAGCGTTGCAAAAACGGCGTTACAAATTTTTGGCAACGTCTAATAACGTTGCTTTAATTAATTAAAACAACGGAAGTTACGTTGCTTCTTCCGTTGCTCTTTTTTATTTAAAGCAACGTTAGTAACGTTGCTCTTTTTATATAAAGCAACGTTTTTTATAAATGAAGCAACGTAAGTGACGTCACCACACGTCACCACTTCCGTTGCACTTTTTGTTATTAGCAACGTAAGTGACGTCACCACACGTCACCACTTCCGTTGCTCTTTTTATTTAAAGCAACGTTTTAGATAATTTAAGCAACGCCTATAAACGTTGCGGATTTTTTAATTAAAATTAAAAAAAAAACCAAATAAATAAATTCTGTATTATAAAAAATACTAAACATTGTATTAAAAAAATACCAAATACAAAAAAAATACATATATTATAAGTCTATACTACAAGTGCCTGACATACACACATTCAGATTTATGGAATGAGAAAGGACTTGGACAAGCAAACATACATTTAGTTATTGATTTATGTAGCACCAGTCAAGACCAGTGTTGCAATTTTCGAGTCCAACTTTTGTTCCGAATGAGTTTTTGTCACTCAACTAAATCAACATCCTCTGAAACTCTATCTCTGGATAATTGCACCTGCAAAAAGAATTTAACAACTGTAAATATATATATATCTTGACAAAAAGATAAATAAAGGAACCATTGCACCATAGGAGAAAGCTCACCTCTTTGTCCCAGTCTGTGCGCCAACACATAATTAAGAGAACGATTGTCTGAAGAAGAATCCCAAATTGTGTTCCAACCCAAAGTCCCTTCAGTCATGTAAATGACATTCAATGAATATCAATTTGAATATCTCAAAAAATAGAAAACAGACAGTCCCTGGGTGAGCTTACAGGCAAATCCTCTGTGTTGGCGATTTAAACTGCATTCGTATCCCAGGGCGAGTAGCATCAGTGGACACAACACGGTCAGTGACCTCAACCGAATATGCAACACCATTTCCTACTGAAGTTGAAGTGACAACAAAATAATGATGTTAGTTACAAGCATTGTTTCAAACATTTCATACTTAAAACCCCAAATAAGCTTCCAGTATTATCCTCGGACTACTTTGTAAGCTTCATAAGAAGGCAAATCCTTATTTATGTATCCATTCATGAATTGCATAGAATAAGAGTTTACCTCTATGCTTGTTAACATCTATTGCACGACTTCCAGACGCCATAGGAGGTGCCTGTAAAGATAGATACTGACGTGTGTTAGAACAAAGACAGTACACCATATGAGATTTCATTAAGAGCACCCAAAGAATGACTACCAACTCCTTAAGTATTGAATGAACCTGGAATCATGGCAAAATAAATTTTTAATCATTATAACTGAAGTATTCTAGCATAGAGCACCCCTGCAACGTAAGTTATCATTGAAAGTACAAGATAAAATGTGTTTGCTATATAATGTGAGATACAGATAAGTACTAAGATAAAGAACATAAACATTGGTGAGGGCCATGTTTATTATGAATTATGAGACCAGGACATCCTTGCCTTTGAAGGTAGAAATATTAACACTTCAAACCAATATTTATGCTTACCGCATCAACAGCTGTCTCAGCAGGACCTTTAATACAAACTAAAGAAGATTCAATAAGT
>JAJJMA010038964.1:0-17318 GCA_023529015.1 Papaver nudicaule
ATTCTGAGTGAAAAGTGATGTTGTGTGTGGTGTTATGAACTTCTTGGAAATTGGACTTGACGGTGAAAACCTAATTTTCAATAAGTTTTTGCAAGGATATGAGGTAATTTTGTGGATCACTCGATTATTCTTGAAAATCGGATGAAGACATCTATTTATAGTTGTTCAGAACTACACCTATTTCTCGTAGGTTGTGAAGAAAATGATAAATTGGACATAGTGGGGATCATGGAGTTACTCCCGTGAGAATAGCAGACCGTCATTCATGCACACTACCTACTACGCCAACAATTCCCACAATCCTAACTTCTTTCTTAGTGGGTGTCACGCCACAACTGTCGTAGACCACCAGACCAAAACCCTAATAAATATCCCCCATTTGTGATACCTTTTGATATCTCATGCGAATTTAAGAATATTCATAAGTATGACAACTCATTGGCATAACGACTCATTGTTGTTGAGTTGTGTCAGGTCAACTTGTGTTAAACTTTTGTTAAATGTTTTAACTAAGATAATATATTGTTATCACTAAGCATTAAACTGTAGCAATGCTCATTAGAGAAAAGTATGTGAATCAATAAGGATTGATGTAAACAAATATTAAGACAAATACTCAAGAAAACACCATAGGCTAGTACTGCTCTTAACAACATTGGTAGTCTTATAGGTTAGCACTGCCTAAGATAACTTCATTGCAGTGCCATGTGCTGGTGTTACTGTATGGAGTTTCCACAATGCCAGTATTAGACTGGCATTGCAACTGGACAGGGCAGTGCCATAGGCTGGCACTGCCAAATTAAACATTATAGCATAGGCAGTGCCATAGGCCGGCGCTGTCAGAATAAGTAGGGTGCAGCGCCAGCACTAGGCTGGTGCTGCCAGACCACTTTTATGCAGCATCAGCACTAGGATGGCGCTGCCAGACCATTTTTATGTAGAGCAAGCACTAGGATAGCATTGCCAGTTAATCTTTATGCATCGCTACCAATAGGCTGGCGTTGCTGCTTATATGGGCAACACCGTAAGTTGATGATGCCAGTCAAGTCTTATGCAGGCCAGCACGAAACTGACACTAATGCTACATAGCTAATGCCACTGGCCAATGGCATTGTGAAGGGTCTCACATCCTCATGCACTTTTCTTATACCGAAGTCACTGCAGCTCGTTATCATTCTGCTCTTTCAGCCAAGTAGTGATTCATCGTAGCTCCTTAAGCCTAAGTTGATAAAACATTGTTTATACCTATATTACTCAAGTTAGACTATACAGATAATCTTCAGGGACCAATATAATCTGACCTGATATTCTGGATTCTATCTTCATCTTCAAGGATCAATATGATCTGACCTGGCATTCTGGATTCCATCCTCATTTGTGGGGACAGGTATGATCTAACCCGATATTTCTAGACTCAATTTCTCGTTGTAGGGACCAAAGAGATACAACTTGCTACCTTGGATTGAGTCTTACATGACACGTTAAGTATTATTCATCTAGACAATACTATACTGATCAATATGGAATATTTTACTATTTTATCCCTATGTAAAAATCCACCACAACATTATGTAGTCGTGATAATATTTTACTATTTTACCATCTCACAATACTATACTAAACTGCATATTGACCAACTTACCCTGAGGCAGTTGTGATAAGAATAGAGGTTCGAGAGAGTGATAAAAAATGGTTAGAAAATACAAGAATTGGGTTTGCATAGGCCATATGAGTTGCTGTGATGAAGATGATGAGATTGATGATGATGGCGGATGGAAAACTTGTGTAACCACCTAGGTAACATTTCAATTTGATTCTATGAATAGTTTAGGAGGGTATTAGACATAAGAATAGTTTACAACCAATTAAGTAAGTAATATTTGTATGTGTGATAGATTTTAAATGTTATTAAAGTTTTATAAGGTATTATTTGTAGTTAGAATAATATGGTTGATTTAATGTTGAAAATTAATTAGCGGTTTAATTCCAGGATGCTCTTTCATTAAGTAATCTATGATCATAATCATAACAGTGTTGTTTTTATAGGGTTTTCTATCATTTACTAGCTCTAGATTTTACTACCCTTTTTGTAAGTTAATAAGAATTTGCAAGTACCAAATCTTGGATTAGGGGACCTCTTTCTTATAAATTGGCGCCACTATTAGAACTTACAAACTTAAGTTTTTAGATTGGTAAACCATTTATGGAAACTTACCAACTTTAAATGATTTATATAAACTAACCAAGATACCTTCTCAACAAACATTAAACTAGACATTCTTAAACCGAGACCCCTATTTAGAGAAATAATGAACCCTATAATTACACGAATGTCATTGACCATGTATAGACACAAGGTAATGAATACTGCTTTCTTACCCCAAATGGAAAAATCGGTTTTGGGAGCATCTTTGGAGAGGTACTCATTAACCGGTGCTTTCCTTGGTGGCAATCAATATCTTTCAACAAACACCCTTTCCTTCCGAGCATAACAATCAAGGATGTAAATGGCTTCTCTCAAGCACTTCTCCCTCATTGCTGTAATCTTTTGGTTTCATTTTGGTTTCCTCCTTTGACAATGCTCCTAGAATTGTTGGTTAGTAATATTTTCAATATATTTGTTTATTATCTTTGATTATGAATTAAGTTTTTTGTCTAAGTGATCTTTACGATGGAAAATTGGTTATGAAATGATTTCTTCAAAATCTCAAGAAATTACTGAAATGTTTGGTATGTAGATGATGCTCTTCAAGTCCTTGAAGAAATGCCTCAACGAAGTTTTCGTTTTTGTATAGTTCCCAAATTTCTCTATCTTGACCTTTAAAACTTTTGAAAAGATTTATTATCCTGTTTTGATTTAAGATTCTAGTTATGACCACTGTTCGTAAATAAAAATACTTATTCTCTTATAAAACTGTCATATAAATATAATATACTATCACACATGTCACATAAAAAAATATTTTATTATCATTTATTTTATTTGATTAAATTTTCAAGTTTTATTTATTAATATATACTTTCTTCCTCCATCAAAAAGCTCTCGATTCTCAAAAGTAAAGTTGCACTCGACATCGAAGGTATACAATATGCAAAATAAATTTTATATTCTAGAATTGTTCGCAGAAAACATCCATTAATGTGGTAAGTAAAATCCAATATTGTGTAGACCATAATTAGCTGCAAAATTAACAAAATTTCACAAAAAATTTAACTTCAGATATGTGTGACCCCTATTGATACAGTTAATAAGTTTATTGTATCCTATTTAGGATTTCTTTAAAGTGTATATCTACTAATATAATTTTATCTCCAATGGAATTAGTTTGATGCAACTCCTTTCAATTCTACTCGATGATTCTGGTGTATCCTTTCCTCTTTGGGGAACTTGGTAAACCTCAAGTTAGTGTAGATGGTGAAAAATGAGAGAGGCACAAAATCGTAAAACTCCTCTCTAACTACGCCCTAGCTAGGGGCAATCGCCTATTCAGGCACACCTCTATAGCTCAGAATACAACCTATTCTATGAGCTGAATGTACTCTCTATGATTTCTCTTATAACTCCCGGTGGAGAGGATGATATCATATTGCAGTACTATAACCTCACCGGCACGTAAACCCATTAATCTGCTTCATGTCAAAATCGCCTTGAGTTCCTCGATATCAGAACTAGATTGCTCAATGGTATATGGTGAAGAGTTAACAGAGACGCATCCTCATGGATTTCCTCTTAAAAATACGACTCAACATCCGAGTCTTAATGAAAATCTCAGGAATACCGAAGTTCCACTACACCATATTTAGCAAATAGTAACTCATAGACGCAACAGCTTACTAGCTGTTGCTATTTAGCAACATGAATTGCAACTGCTAAAAAATTAGCAACAGCTTGCCCATGTTGCTACCCTAGAAACTGCAGCTAGCAGTTGCGGATTCACAACATTGAAGCAGCGCACATGTGCCAATCCGCCGTGTGCTGAATACACATAAGTGTGTTGACCTATTATGTTTGCGCCCAAGTTAATTAACCCTGTATAACACTATGTGTTGTTTTTACCCATATGTACCTGTGCCATATACTTGTGTGAGGCTAATAAGCCCTAACTTATACTTCTCTTCTTCTTTCTCAACCGCATCTCTTCACTTTCGCCTCATCTTATCTTCTTGACTCTCTCGTTTCTTCTTCCATCCATGTTCTTCATTTGCAGAGTTTAGATAGATCTAAACCACTATCTCTATGAATTCACAGTAGTAATTGATAGAGGGACATAGCAGTTTCGCTATTATGATTTCACAAAAGTAGATCTCGAATGAAAATCCTAGGTTTTATCATGACCAGAACTTGAAAACTTCTTCTTCTCTTTTTATTAATTTCTCATCTACTGTGTTGTCGTAGTTGTTTTTGTTCCACGAATCAAGACCGGTAAGTAAAGTTGGTGTTTTCAGAGGTAACTTTTTTTATGTTTCTTCTATTGATTTAAAAACAGAAATTAATCTCTTTGAATTGTTTCTCTACAGGTTTCTCATCAACATCCGTAGGATATTCGGAAATTATGGGTATCATTCTTAATGGGATTTGTTCATATGTAATGGATCTTTTTCAGTTTAATTCATTATTGCATTTTCTGGATCTGTGTACATTGAATAGTCAATTTTGTAGCCTATTTATGATAGGATTATTGTGGATATCTTATTAAGTATTGTGACAAGATTGTTTTTGAGAGATTTCTTGTGTTTAATGGATTTCAGATCACTATGTGGTGTTAGTGCTCCAAATGATGAACACGCTTATGCTCAATTAGCTGCAGCAACTGCTGACGTTGGAGGTCCAATCATGTATCCCCCAAGAATTCCTGGTTTTTCGGATGTATTGTGTTCTCGTTAGCTTAATATATTTTGAACCATTGAGCATTAGTATTGTGTTTTTTTCTTCATCTTGCAGTGGTTTGTAGCTTAGGAACTAATGAGTTTATGTTCTGGATATATGGCCAATAATTTTGTCCTAGCCTGATGCCCTTGTCTAATTAACCAATGTGAGTCATGGTTCTGCTCCTGCTTGTGCAATGTATGTGAATTGACATAGGCTAATAAGGTTAAGACTTATGAATGTAGCTAACTCACACAGTTAACCATGTTTGCAGCTCAGCAAGGCACAAATGCTTAGAAAGCACTAAATCGAAGGATGTCGAAAGCGAGGCTTTGATGGTGTCTCAACAAGCGTCGTGCTGGAGTTAAGGTAATGAAATGAATTACATCTATATATGAACTATATCTAGTTCTGTGACTTCAGTCATTTGCAAGATATGGAGTGAGTGTGGGTTCAGTAATACAACAGCAACAACTTGTACCACAACAGCAACAACAAATTATATTGCCGCAAAGCATATTTTAGTACCACAACAACATTACCTTTGCCAATATAAACATCCTTATTGAATTGTTTGGCTGCACATCAAAGTTGGGTAAGAAGATATCAAAAACCATGCAAGCAGTGAGACAAGTTCTTGGTTGGATTTAAGAATATTAGATAGGTCACTGGCTTGCTTATTTTATCTCGCAATACGATATGTGCTTTACCTCGAAGTATCGTTTTATTTTCTTTGAAAACTTCATATGTTTCATTGTATTTACGTCCTGAATTTTCCTTTTGTGAATGCAGTTAGTGAATCAAAACCTTCATACCCATCCTCCAAATCAAAGTTGATTGGGATAAGCTAGAGGCAGAAGTAAAGAAAGAGGTATAGTTGGTTGCTCTTAATGAAGCTTTTTTATTTTTTCAATCAACTACTGAATTATGCACCATTAAATCTATCTTTCAGGAGAAAGAAGAGAAGCTAGAAGATGATGCATCTTTGAACAAGCTCTTCTCTGACATATACCGAGACGCCGATGATGATACCAAGCGAGCCATGAGAAAATCTTTCGTAAGTCTGACACATCCCTTTTTGCTTTGTCCAGGTCCTATGGAACACATGTTAAGATTGCACCTTTCAATACTTCAAGTCATTGCTTTAGTCAAGTCATTGCTTTAGTCAAGTCATTACTTTTCAATACTTCAAGTCGTTGCTTTATTTTCTGTATACTTCAACTGAACTTCACTGACTCATTGATGTTTCTTTCATTTAGGTTTTGTTATTTGGAAACTGCTGAATTAAAACTCCGACGCAAGTAATACTACTAGTTCTTCCACACTTGCAACTTTATTTCGGAGTTAAGAAACTTAGAAGTGTAAATGTGATTTTTGTGAACTTAGAGATATATTTTTGTAAACTTAGAAATATCTTTGAATTGAAAATGTAATTATTGTGAATGAGAATGAGTTATGAATGGAAATGTAATTTTTGTGAATGAAAATGAGTTATGAAGTGTTCAGGTGACTGAAATGTGTGTCCGGTTGACCTCCGGTTGACCTCTGGTTCCTGGGAGTTCTGGTTGACCTAATTTTGACCCGGTCAATATTAATTAATGATGATATTGACCTGGTCAGACATTTTTTTTGTTGTTGACTTTTATATTCGCAACTGCTGCTACGTGTTTCAATTTTTTTATTCGCAACTGCTGCCACCTGTTGCTAGGACAGTTGCGTCATCAAATTCGCAACAGGGCATAAGCGGTTGCTAAAATCTGTAACATGGCCTTTTGAAACTGCTACCTGCAGTTTCAACCCCGAGTTGCAACATCCACTGGCTGTTGCTTTCTGCTAAATATGGTGTAGTGTTCTAGGCCTGTCCAGAGCTCTCTGAGAAGCATACAACAGCCTAAACATGCTTAAGCAGACCACATTCTAAGCTCAGGATGGTCTGACATACCATGGATAAGCACGCCATGACTTCAAGTACGCTGTAGCGCGAGCACGCACACCGTAGCCAAAGCAGCGTGACCAGAACACGCCAGCCGCAGCATGGCGGCGCCATCAGCCATGACGTCATAGGATTTGCAGCGCATAGCACTATGAACATTGGCCTTGGCGCCATGAACCATGGCGCCACAACAAGATTGGCCTTGGCGCCATCAGTCATGGCGCCATGGAGGTATAACAGCGCAAATAGCGTAACGCCTACCAATCCACCTGCATCCGGCGCTACACCAACGTTCCTGTTACTCAAGGTGTTTCCTTTAATACCCGTCATCCCGGCAATTCCCATCACCCCGATGACTCCTAGTGCTCCAACCAACACCTCTGGCAAGAACCCTCCCTCCACAGCTAAGGTCGGCGCCACCGCCGAGAAAGAAAAAGGAGTATCGGGAGCATTAACCATGGATGAGTTAGCCAGACGACAAGACGTCCTCGCAGAAAGTCAAGACAAGATGTTCGATACTCAACTAGGGATCCTAGATTGTCTCAAAACTCTAACCTCGAAGCTGTCGAGTTCATTAGTCAAGGAGACCCCTGGAGCTGCTGTTACAGGTGCCCGCTCGACCGTCATCCACATCCGAGATGACGAAGCACCTCCTGTCCCAGAAGAATCTCGCCAAAGAGAAGGACAACCATCTCGCTACGTCACAGGGAACGACCTGGACAGACTACTACGAAACCGAGAAAGAGAGGTGGCGCTACCTATCCACCAACACCGACCACCATACCCCCACGAAGTGCAGAGGATTGCTCTCCCCAAAGGGTATGTTTCCCCCATGCTCTCCTTGTATGACGGAACTGGAAATGCACGTGAACACATCTCGCGGTTTTTGGAGTCGTTGGGAGAACACGAATACAACCACGTCCTAAGACTCAAATAATTCTCGAAGTCTCTCACTGGAAGAGCCTATACCTGGTACAATAATCTCGCTCCGAACAGCATTGGCACATGGGGCGAGATGGTGAGCGCGTTCTATCGCAAATACTTCTTCGTGTCTGAGCAGATAACGCTGTCCGACCTCGGCAGAATGTTCCAGAGACCCAGCGAACACCCAAACGAATACGTCAAGAGGTTCAGAATTCAAGCCCTTGACTGCCACGGAGCAACAACTGGTGGAACTCTGCATCAACGGAATGATTCCCGTCTACCGAGCCTTCTTAGAGAACCTCCGTTTCCAGACATTCTCCGAACTCCATGAAGCTGCGAAGAGATCCTCCACCACTGCACCTGCCCTACTGGAAAGGACTAAACCCCTCAAAGGCGAAGAAACCCGTGTCACTCGCGGTGATAGAAGGCTAATTAACAAACAATACAATAACTGTCTGCCATCTATGGGCGCCATTAGCGAAGGAGGAAAGAGAAAGGGTCCTGCCACGGAAGTAACGCATCCAAAACGCATTAATTCAGCTCCAGGGACCCCGAATAAGAACGTGAACCAAGGAGGGACACACCAACCAGAGATACGGAGGCAAAAGCCAGACCAGAGATACCGGACTACCCGTTCCCCATGGAGGAAGTGCTAGAGTTGTTGGACACTTGGATCTAGGGCGGGGCAATCGAACTCCCTCCGATACGACAACCACCTACAACTGAAGAGGTGGCAAGCCCAAGGTATTATCGCTATCACCGAGTCACTACTCACTCTACTAGGGATTGCTTTAGCCTTAAGCAAATCTTCCAAGCCAAGGTGGAGTCCGGGGAATTACACCTAGGGAACGAAGGTGTATATCAAGATCCTCTACCAGTACGAGCATTCACCTTCCCTGAAGAACCGGTAAACAAGAGAGTAGAGGAGATAATGTACCAGCTATGTGAGACTCTCTGTCTCTCGAAACCACGGCGGAAAGACATGTTCATGGCACTCAACATGGTGGTGTCGGGCCAACGCCTACCCTTCAAGGAAACCGATGAACAGACAACATCCAAGCAGGAGGAACCAACAGGAGGACAGGGCTGGGGACTCCTCACAACCGCTCGCCCCTCTCATGCTGAATTCCCGAAGACACTCGTCGACCCGGAATGCCCGATCAACATCATCTCTGTCAAGACCCTTAGAGCCGCCAATATACCTCGCAGCAGAGTTGTCCATGCCCCTGCCATCATCAATGGCCCTAACAGAGTCGAGGTACACACCTACGGGTGGATCGACCTTCCCGTCGAAGTCGCCACGTTCCCGACCATAGCGGAGTTTCATATTGTTAAAGGAGTCGTCGAAAGCGACATGGTGTTGGGACACCTATGGATCTACAACAATCAAGAGACGCTTCCTCTGGCGTTCATGGAGCAGTTTGCACAAAAGAGCAACACCACGAAGGCAATGGCAACGCTATCTGCATAACTCAAGGGAACCAATGGAAACTCCCCCGACCAGGAAGGTACTTCGTCTACCCCTCCTTTTCATGATAACCCACATTCCCCAAGTCATTGGGGACTCACCACAGGAAGACCTGTTGGAGAGGAAAACTCTGGAAAGCCCGCAGTAGACGTCGGCACAGCTATTAGGATCTTCATCAAAGCTCTTCAGGAATCTGGAATCGTACGTGGTAAGCCGTGCAACATCAAGAACCGAGGAGAAGGCGAACCGATCCCCTATGTTATACCACCTGAAATCCTGGAAACCATCCCAGACTTCAAAGAATTTGTGGAACTATTCAACCTAAAACAAGAGAGGGGAGCGAGCGCAATTGCATACGTGGAATGGTTTCGCGAGAAGGCGAAGGAACTCCTGCCTAACAGTGATTCACTCCATGCCATATTGTCTATGGGTGCGGGCTCGGTTTAGTAGTGCTTCGCCAAAACCTAAAGGAGACCGACACTAGGACTCATGTTTCTTGTATTTGCATTCCTCCAAAGAAGCGCAGCATAGCGTGCAGTAGATAGGATTTTCGTTTCAGCAGATTGATTAAGAAAAGTCTTTTATTTCAATATCTCTTAAAAAACACAATCCTATCCAGTCAATAGAAAGTACCTACGACCCATTCAGCATTCAAAAACAAAAAAATACACTTAAAACCAAAACCTACTAGTCGAGGATATCACTCAAGACCCTACTAGATCCACCCTTGCAAGACAGCCTTAGCCGCTTCAGCTCCCTTTTTTCCCTCTGCAACTCGACCTTCAACTCTGCCACCCTCTTCTCCTTCTCCCGGAGAACCTCTCGAGAACCCCGAGCCTTGGCCCTCTCAAACTTGTCACGTAGCCAAGCCACATTAAAACCTTTGGATTCAGCTACAGATATGGAATCATCCCAGTCTTGGACGTCGAGTGGATCCGTAGAATCTAGGGGCTGGGCCATCATTTCTGACACCCTCGACAACAGGGTGCCAACTATCGACTCGGAAAGTAACCTCTTCTCCCCGTCGTGAGCAATGTGGCCAAATTTCCTCCAAATCTGGTCATAAAGCCTCTGATACTCACTCGACACCGGGAAGTTACCCACCAAGGCGTAGCCAGGTCGAACTCTGCTTGTGGATGAAGGGAAGGCAACTCCAGCGCCAGGATAGGTGGGCTCCAGGTTCACACCACCATCAGACGTCTGCTCAGTTGAAGGGATAGTCACCTCCACTTCGGCTGAAACAATCCTGTCAACAATCTTTGGGGGAGCGACGTCCACGCCGTTATCTGGTGATTGCCTCAGAGGGAAAAAATCTCTTGAATCGTTCGGAACGACTTCGTCAACAACCCCGGGAACAGTCATCCCCACGTTTTCACTCGAGCTTTCCATACTCTCCAGTGTTCCCACGATCTCCGAGACAATAGCAGCATCAACGCAACCCTCATTCTTCTGCTCCTACGAACACAAGACCTCGGGTGGTTAGTCGACTACTTACTAATTATGCAAAGGCAAACCCGAAGGAGAAACGCAGCCATCAAGAAACGATAGGCCTTACCTGAGAAAACTCACGACCATCGGCCTAGGGGAAGGAAACACGAAGACCAACACCAATGGGCTCATCTACCTGACTTCTCAACTCGACGTCAACAGCTGGGGACTCCGTGGAATCTTCACACTCCTTCGATACTGAACCCTGCAAAGACGATAAAGGAGGATCAACCAGAGGGGGGGCACATCTATATAGAACGAGAAACCCCACCAGAACGTGAACGACTCACCTGAGATGGAAAGGGACCCGAACTCATCACTGAGGAAGGACCAATGAAGCGGCCCTCAGGTAACCCCATCCTATTACACTTCATCCTCTTCTTAGGTTGGACAACCGGAGGAGGTGCCATCTGTCACCAGGGGAAATAATCTTGATTAATCTAGACAAGGTAACGAAAGCGTATACATGAACATCCAGAAAGAAGATTACCTGGGGTGTCAGGGTGAAAGTGGGTTTATCGTTCATGTTCAACTTCTTCACAAAATTGCCCAGAACCGTCAGGGTGTAATCCCAGAATAAATTGAATTCGGGAGTGACCCTCATCGGTCTACCGACAACCAAGAAGATGACTCTCCTCCCGGGATCCTGAGTGGGGTCTATGTATTCGTGTAAATCGTCCTTGAACGGAGGAAGGGAACGATCCAAGGGCACGTCTTGGTCGAATCCCATAAACCGCGCTGCTCTGTCAATGTTGTACGCCTGCTTCACTAACCTGCCCTGATAAAAGCCAAAGATGAAACCTGAGACGCTACTGCACATGAACACCTGCTGTCCGTCGTACTCGATGTTAGTAACACCGCGAGACCCAGAACGCAAAACAACCTCCTCAGCTTCCGCAGCAACCTCGAGTTGAAAGAATCTATCATCAGGGATGTTAAACCATGGACGAAAACAGACGCACTCATCCCTATCCAGGAAATCTACCAGCTTCACCGATTCCTTGGGTTGCTTATCACTCCACCACATGATCCTGACGTGCTCCAACGAATCTGAAGGGAGACCGCCCCGCGGAGCATAGTTCACATAGTGTTCCCACAAGAAAGCTTGAAGAAAGGGGAGGTTGATGAATGACGAAATACGACCCGTGGAAGAGCCAGACATACTCCTGGCCAAAGCACTCAAATGTGCGTACTGGGACCCGAGGAACAAACTACCAATTGGTAAAGGCATACCTCGCGCCAGCCGAACA
The DNA here is from genome assembly GCA_023529015.1 of Papaver nudicaule. Classification (NCBI taxonomy): domain Eukaryota; kingdom Viridiplantae; phylum Streptophyta; class Magnoliopsida; order Ranunculales; family Papaveraceae; genus Papaver; species Papaver nudicaule. Next base: position 11,931 of record JAJJMA010038964.1, read on the forward strand.
GTGTATGAGACGACACAAGGCTTCAGTGTCCCGACGGGATCGTCCTCAAATATATCCCATGACAACCAGAGTGTGAGGAATGCTGCTATAATCTTGGTGTTGCTAAGATCAGCGTCACTCCTACCACCAGTCGCGTTTATTTCATCAACTACGACGTCGCAAGAGAGCCCCGGGTAGTCTCTCGGGAGTTTCCCGAGTATCGGACATGATACTGCCTCTAGAGAAATGGTGATTTCCCCAAAACCCATGGCAACGGTATTTGTAGATCCACACCAGCGGGAGACAAAGGCGACGATGCCATTAACGTCCACATGCACCTTCAGCTTTCGGATGCCCTCACCGCATGAGCAATCCCGACTTCTTCTAAGATGCTATACACCTTCTCATCATTCAGCATGGAATCCAACCAAGGGATCCACTGATCCAGGGGAGCTCTAGGAGCACGAAAGTCAATGCAAGAAACCTCATATTCACCTCGTTGCAAGGAGAACCTGATAATCTCACCGGGCACAACAATTGATGACGAATACTTGGTCTTACTGTTATACTTTGGAGCCAAACGAGCCCCTAGGTTAGTCCGGCTCACAAGTGGAGTAGTTCTCTTGCCAATCTCTTTATACGCCTCAAAGAACTTGTCCTCAGCGCTAGGCGTCCCAGCTGTAGGAAGCACGGGAATGACACCGTCACTTCGCTTCCTCTATAGCACACAAACAATTCCAAGTAAGTCACTACTGCTCGTATTTACCTAATAACATGAGTAGCTATGCATACACGCTTATCAGAGTACATATGCAACACGACATATATATATATATATATATAAAATCTTTACACATGAGCATGAGTGGCGCCATACGCATGGCACCACCAAATTGGCCTTGGCCCTTAGGCCAAGGCCGTAGCCGTCCAAAACCGTGGTGCCACAACCTGTGGCGCCATTAACTTGCTCCTCCCTCGTGGAGGTGCATATATATGCCTGCATATATACATACATGTGGCAAAAAAAAAAAAAAAAAAAAAATTACACGAGTATACGTGGCGTCATATTCATGGCGCCACCAGCTTAGCCTTGGCCAAAAGGCCAAGGCCGTGTTTACTAAAACTCGTGGCGCCACACCTTGTGGCGCCACTGACCTAACCCGTGCAATATATATATATATCCTCTTGTTAAAAAAAAAAAAAAAAAAAAAAAAGCGTGCATAAAAAACCCTAGGTCACAAAAAACCCTAGGTTACCTTGTTGTTGCTCCACTTGACGACATGATGAATGAGATTAGCAAATATAGATTAAAGAGAGTAAATCAAGAAGGAAGAAAAGAAATACTGCTCTGAGAAACCTGCCTCTCTTTTCTCTTCTTTATTGAAAATTTAACCTAGGCGTGTATATATATATACACATAATTATGGGAATCCTAGTCCCAATAAAACTCTCAAAAGAAAGGAAACAAGGGGCCCAAGGCCTCTCTTGAGTCCTGCTAACCCTAGGTTAGGTTAAAAAAATTTTTTTTAAAAAATAAATAGATGAAGGCGCGGATTTCGAGGCGTCATGGCCATGGCGCCATGGCCGCTCCCTCTTCTCCCCTCACCCGTGCACACACGTGTACCTAAAAAAAAAAAAAAAACTCTCTTTTAACACATAAACTTACTCTCGACTCTTAAAGGTCATTAACACTAAAGACCTAATCCTTTACACATCTTGGCTAAAAAAAATAGAGAGAGAAGAGAGAAGATCAGAAAGAGACTGAGACTCTTGAAGGCTGCTATCACCATCCGAGTGCTTAGTATGAAACATTATTGTTCCACACTAAGCAGGGGACTTAATGTAGATGGTGAAAAATGTGAGAGGGACAAAATCGTAAAACTCGTCTCTAACTACGCCTTAGCTAGGGGCAATCGCCTATTCAGGCACATCTCTATAGCTCAGAATACAACCTATTCTATGAGCTGAATGTACTCTCTATGAGTTCTCTCTTATAACTCCCGGTGGAGAGGATGATATCATAGTGCAGTACTATAACCTCACCGACACGTAAAGCCATTAATCAGCTTCATGTCGACATCGCCTCGAGTTCCTCGATATCAGAACTAGATTGGTCAATGGTATATGGTGAAGAGTTAACAGAGACGCATCCTCATGGATTTCCTCTTAAAAATACGACTCAACATCCGAGTCTTAATGAAAATCCCAGGAATACCGAAGTTCTAGGTATGTCCAGAGCTCTCTGAGAAGCATACAACAACCTAAACATGCTTAAGCAGACCACATTCTAAGCTCAGGATGGTCTGACATACCATGGATAAGCACGCCATGACTTCAAGTACGCTGTAGCGCGAGCACGCACACTGTAGCCAAAGCAGCGTGACCAGAACACGCCAGCCGCAGCATGGCCTTGGCCAAAGGCCAAGGCCGTGGCGCCATCAGCCATGGCGCCATAGGATTTGCAGCGCATACCGCTATGAACATTGGCCTTGGCGCCATGAACCATGGCGCCACAACAAGATTGGCCTTGGCGCCATGGAGGTATAACAGCGCAAATAGCGCTATGGGAATTTGGCCTTGGCCATAGCCAAGGCCGTGGTATGCCCAGATTATGGTGCCTGGCGCTATGAAAACTCGGCCTTGGCCAGCGGCCAAGGACACTCCTACACGTCTACTATGAATGTCTCAAAAGCACCACACTCATGCTGGTCACGGCATCATAGGCGCACGAAACTACTCAAACTCGACACAACTACGAGCATCTGCACATCACTCGAGATATCAAAACATCACACGGGGGGATAACTTTAGGGGTATTGGTCTGGCGGCCTACGTCAGTTGAAAGAAACTGATAGAGATGATGGACAGTTACAAGGAAGTGGCGCTGAGTGGACATGATCTATATGATCCTAGCAGTTACCGAGAACAACTCATGTCCTCCACTCCCCACCCTTCCACGACTTCCACCTTCTCTGTCGAGAGATCAGGGTGAGTTTAAAAACTATAAATTAAGGCTTCCTCTATCTTCCAAGGCAGAACATCCTTTCAGAACAACCAGATTATTAAGAATACTTGAATACATCAGAGCCTCAGAGCAGACACACCTGAGCAAACTAACGCACTTCTAGCCTTGGAGATTTCCAGTCGCCTTCACGACGGAGATCTTGAACTCTTACACCCAAAACACATTCTCAACCTGATCTCAAGTTTCTTCGTTGTTTCCCTCCCTAGATCAACCTTTATCCTCTCTATGACCGAAGCAAGACGTGAACGGCCATTGACTTGGTTTAGGCTCGTCTTGTTCGACTTTGATCTCGAGCACTATGAAAGTACCCAGAGACGGTGCATTGTTTTTCCAGGTAAAAACAGTTAGAATGAGGGTATAATCTACTTTAGGAAGAACGTTGAGTTTAGGCAGTATATTAGGGCATAACTTCGTTGAACCCACTAACGTTGGTATGTCAAGTTAGTTATCAAGTTTAGATGCCGAAACATAATCCTTGATGTTACTAAAGTCATTTAAGATACTGGAACTAGGTCAGGTAGTTGAGTTACAATTTACACGGAATACCCTTTAGACTGAAGATTGAAGAATACATGAAGATATCATGAAGACTTCATTGTTAAAGGATAATGTGAATTTCTTTTGGACTCATTTCATCTACTTATCTATCGTTTCGAAACATAGTCGAGACTTCAATATTTATATATAGAGGATCCTATTCGAAAAGACATGCTCGTTATAGCATTGATCTTGTCCGAATACACATATTACTCAATTGTATCTTGAGATAGGATTTAAGCGATAATTGTTCTTAAACTAATGATTTGTTCGCAAATCGTTTGTACATAAGTTGGTTTAGAACCTCGAAAAGTTGTCGGGGTTCGTGAACCATAAAGTGGGGTTCGTGAACTAAGTAGTTCACAAAAGTTCTTGAAATCGAAAACAGTTTTGGGGTTCGCGAACCCTGCCAGTCGGAAAGATTCCTTAACCCAAAAACAGATTGGGATTCTCGAGACAGATATTAGGGTTTGCAGACCATTGCTAGTAAGTTTTTGAACTCGGATACTGTTTGGGGTTTGTAAACTAGATATCAAGGTTCGCGAACATGGTCAATGATATTTTGTCACCGACATAATAAACTCAGTTAACGTGCTACTTAACCATTGAAAAATGGCGCATGTCTACCTTCTGAGAAACCGATAAGCCGAATTTTCTCATACACGGGGATTCTATTCTAGAGTATTTCATATGTAAAAGAATTCCCTTCTTTTTTAGAGTGTGAAGAATATTCTAGGTGTAATTAACCTATGTGTTATTACTCTGTGATTGAAGTCCTAAAGTTTTTTATTCACGAATTACTTTGAGAAAATGCAAGATTCAGACTCGACTTTCACGGTCCGCGAACTTACTTGTAACCCAAGTAATCGTTACTTCAATCTTAAGCAACCTAGCCTTATTGAATATTATAAAAAGAGAAACGCAAAATGATATGTAGTAGATCCTTTTCTCAGAGTTGTGTACTCTGTCGTTAGAGTTTTTACTCTCGAGACATAATTTCTTTCGCAGGCAATTAGACAACTAATTGAAACACTTAACTTAAGGATTCGTGAACTATAAAATCGTACTATCTTCAATAGATTATCGCTATATATGTTGGTAATGTTGTGTCGATCACTCTTATCTTTAACATTCAAAATTTTGATATATAACTTTCTAAGGCTCTTTTAAGTAAGGCTAAGATCAAAGAAGTTATTGTGGAATCGTTATCAGGTGTTTGTGTATAAACCATAATTTTAGGATAAGAGATTTTCAGTCTTAGTCAATCATATTTAAAGAGGAATTCCTAAAACTCTCCGATGTGGCAGCTTAAGTGCAAAAACCTTCACAGCGGCTTAAGCAACTCTTAAGATGTGAAGAACTTCAACTAAGGGAATCAAGTGCATATATTCTTGCAAGAATCAAGAAACGTAAGAAGCATGATTGCATATGAATCGCTTGTAAGGTTGGTTCGGTCTCAACTACATTCATGTATGAAGTCTTATACAGTAGGCTAGTGCTTGTAGCGCCTTACTACAGTGTGGTGTTCAAATCTTGACTAGGTTTCGGGGTTTTTATGGTGGATTGCGTTTTCCTTGTTAACAAATTTTAGGGTGTTTTGCTTTACTTTACTTTCTGCATTATAATTTTCTGGCCAATACAATTAAAATATAAGCATAGATTGTACGTTATTAAACCTATAATGAGTTCCGATCTTGTTTAAATATTTACATAGAATTGTCCTTGTTTTGAACTCCAATCTAGTAATATAGATCCTTTACAGTAGAATATTTATTTTTGAGAACGTCCAAGTGTTTAGGTATTTGGTTATTGATTTCCGAGATCGTCCATTGACTAGCTATAGTTCA
>JAJJMA010038969.1:2694-15078 GCA_023529015.1 Papaver nudicaule
CTTTAGACTTAAAGTCAAGGTTAATGGAAATCGATATGTTGAATAGGGCTTATTGATCTAGCCTAAACAACTTTACCTCCAAACGCGAGACGAACTTAGTATGAAACCTAGTTCGTGAATTTGCGTTTGGGAACTTCTAGAGTTTACGATACAAGATCTACCTTACGAAGTTTCTATCAAATCTTGGTCGTGATAAGATTGAAAGAATTCAATCGACCCAAGATACATAATGGAATTTTACTTCCGACCTGTGCTTCATGATCCTCAAGTGAAGTACTCTTTCAATAGTCGTAGTCCAAAAGGACTTCGAGATGACGAACAACCTTTATGCAAGGATACACAGATGTGTAGAGGATTGAGATTGTATATTGCAGAAGGTCATCTATTTATATTGATCACCAAGGGAGGCTTTGCTTAAAGTTTAAACAACCTTGAGTAGGGCTCAAGCAAGTTCCGGAACTAGGAAAGTCCATAGCTTGAATACCCATTCTCAATCTTCTAAGAACTTTGGACTAAGTCAAAAGTTAAAGAAGACTCAACCTTGTTTGAAGATTCGCGACTTCTGGTCCAATGCTTGTTTGGACATCGCTTTGCGACTTCTGGTCCAAATACTTAGTTTGAACATCGCTTGGATTAAGTTGTTGAATTCCATGGGCCAAGTCACAACAAGTCCGAGAACTAATCATGCCTAGACCGAAAACTTCAAGATATGGAAGTTGGAAGTTTTCGCATGGCTTATATGAACGCGTTCACAGAGCAGTCAATAAAGTTCAGGAGAATCCAGGAGAATTCTCGAACTTGTATGTACGCGTTCATGAACGCGTTCATACAGACTTAGCTCGTTCTCTGAAATGCCAAAGGCAACACATGTACGCGTTCATGAACACGTTCACCGTTGGGGTCATTTCAAGAGACAACTCAACATACTCTACCTATACATATTATCACAAGCGTGAAAATTGCAAAGGCGAAAATCCTATAATACCCTCGGATCATATAAACAACATCATAGACTATTGGTATGATAGAAATGGTAAAAACGATACGGAAAGGAAATACCTTTCTAACCTTCAGCGAGGACGTCATGATTTATCAAGTAGTAAGCTTCGGTCTTCGTCTTCATCAGTCTTGGTCTCGATTACCTAAAACTATCCTAGTCCGAGGTTGTTGAGTAGACTTATCAAGGATTGTGTTTTTGTCTCATCAACTTGACAACTGACTTGAGATAGCAACATCAGTGGGTTCAACCGAGCAATGCTCTAACAATCTCCCCCTTTGTCAATTTTAGTGACAAAAACCAATCTTACATATGGATTCAAAAAGTAAAATCTTTTAGCCCTAACCATAATGTACTTGATCTTCTTGTAATCTTCAGCGTCTTCAGATAAGAGTGTTCCTGCAAGCGAAGATTCAAGGTAGAGATAACAAACTCAAAGTCACCACACATCTTGGTTTCTAGAAGGACATAGTCCAACAATAGTTTGTTATGCAATTTAGTAGTATGTAAAACTTGTTAAGCATATTGCATCGATGCTTCAAGATACTACACAATTTGATATGTTTTCCCCCTTACTCAATACACTAACTTTTGTTATGCCATAACAAGCACATCGATTTTACTCCCCCTATGACAATGCCGTAGACAATTATCGTAGTAGATAGAAAGATTTTACTCCCCCTTACTACAAGATTTCTCCCCCATTTTTTCATAAAAATAGATAAAGAAAAAGAAATATAGGAATCCTCATAAAATCGCAATAGTCAATGTAGTCAAAGGTAAACATACCTGAAACGAGAGATAAAAAGATGCAATTCTCTCGTAGATTCCACAGCCGCTCTCCCCAAATAGATATTACCATGAAGCACAAGTTCAAAAGAACTCTCCCCCATAATGTGTCATTCCATATGGAACAACGCGACGACTATAGCTCATTTAAAAATTTGATATGAGTTTGACATAGAGATGATAGAGTCTCTTTTACTCATTGGATGAGCTTATGTATAGGAAAAATTTAGTAAAACTCAATTTGTTCACAGGGGATTTTTCAACTTAGAAAAACTCGCATGCCTGAGTAAAAAACAATAATGTTCCCCAAAATATGTATGATTATTGTTTCTCACAAGAATTTTCCCATTGAGCTAAGTTTATTACCAACAATATGATTAGAAATTTTTCTAAGAGCATGTTCTTCTTAGCTTATTCTACTGATTGTTCCCATGGATCCTGTTCTCGACTCTTGCCTTAGGAGCCATAGGCGGAGAGAATTTCAGTGGTAGCATCAGAAGTGTTGATATTCATATCGAGTCATTACATTTTGGACTCATTTTGATATGTAAACACCATTGAACTTGGCTAACTGTAAATCAGGAGATGGTGTTTAAAAGACAATTATGACAATCACATTGGATTTTCTGGGCATAAACCATCAGGACAAACAATCACATAACTGTTTGAGCGTGGACTCATCTCACTGGAGATCATTGCTCAACAGATTTTGAGATGATTATTATTGTCTTGTATAGAAAAAAAAAGGGTGAATTCCTTCATTTAATAAGATAATAATCAGTGTCATACTAGGAATCCCACTTTTTTGTTTTTACTAGACATAATAGCGATAGAAACAAAGTGTAAAACATAATGATAGTACCATTCCAGCTTTTGCATAACTCCATTAGAGTTCCTTAGTGACTTGTCCCAGAAGTTGTTAAAGAGACAAGTCGTATGCAACACTTCAATGAACGTGAACAACACCAATAGACTTTCGAAGATGTTCGAATGTTACAATCTAATGGTTTTGTGAGTATATCAGCTCGTTGTTGTTCAGTTGGCACATAACATACCTTGACAATTTTCTTTTCATAGAGATCTCTAATAAAGTGATATCTAATGTCGATATGTTTCGTTCTTGAGTGTTCTACTGGATTTTCAGTAATGCGTATAGCACTAGTATTATCACAGTAGATTTCAATGGTTTTATCATTGATGATTCATAATCATTAAGCATTTGTTTCATCCATAAAAGTTGAGTACAACACGAACCTGCAGCGATGTATTCTGCTCACATGTTGAAAGAGACTGTGAGTTTTGTTTCTTGCTGTGCCAAGCTAAAAGATTATTTCCCACGTAAAAGCATCCTCCTGAAGTGCTTTTTCTATCGTCTCCACATCCTGCCCAATCTGCATCTGAATAAGAGGTAAGTTTTGCATTAATATCAAAAGAATATGAAAGTCCAAATTCCTCTGTGTATTTTACATAGCGGAGTATTCTTTTTACTGCGTTCATGTGGGATTCTTTAGGATCTGCTTGATATCTTGCACAACATCCAACATTGTACGCAATGTCTGGACGGGTTGCTGTAAGGTAGAGTAAACTACCGATCATAGATCTATACAGCTTTTGATCAACTTTGACCCCAGAGGGATCTAGTTTCAATTTACCCGTAGTTGGCATGGTGTTTTCTTTTCAGAGGCCTGTTTCAGGCCGAATTTGGCTACTAAATCTTTCGCATATTTCTCTTACGAAATATTAATTCCTCCTTCATGTTGTTAGATTTGTAGACCTAAGAAAAAACTTAGTTCACCAACTTTGCTAGTTTGAAATTCTTTGCACATAGAATGTTCAAAAGCTTTAGCTAAACCTTTTGAGGTGGATCCAAAGATAATATCATCAACATAAATCTGTGCAATGATGACATGTTTGTTAATCTTTTGGATGAAGAGATGAGAAACCTTTTGCAACAAGATATGAGGTTAATTTTTCAAACCAGGCTCTTGGTGCTTGTTTCAAACCATATAGTGCTTTGTTAAGCTTGTATACATGGTTTGGAAACTCGGTGTCTTCAAATCCCTTTTGTTGTGCCACAAATACTTCTTCTTTCAAATTCCCGTTCAGAAAGGCAGATTTGATGTCCATCTGATAGAGTTTGATTTTAAGAAAGCAAGCAAGGGCAAGGAGTAAACGAATGGACTCAAGTCTTGCTACAGGTGCAAAGGTCTCGTCATAGTCGATTCCCTCAATCTGTGAATATCCTTGAGCGACAAGTCTAGCTTTATTTCTGACGATGTTTCCATGTTCGTCTGACTTGTTCTTGAATATCCATTTAGTAACAACTACATTGATATTTTTGGGTCGTTCAACAAGTTGCCAAACATCTTGTCTAACGAACTCATCTAACTCTTCATGCATAGCATTAATCCAGAATGGATCTCTAAGAGCTTCATCAATGTTTTTTGGTTCAAAGTTTGACAAGTAGCAAGCATAGTGGCATATATTTTTTGCTTGGTTTCTTGTCATTCTGTGTGGTTCTTCCCCAATAATATCACTTGGAGTGTGATCACGGGTAACCCACTTTAGTATACTCTTGACAGGAGTTTTGGGTTCAGTTTCCTGAGCGTCTTGTTCCTGTTGAGAGTCACCATCATCTGGATTAAAATCTGTTTTTGTAGAAACTACATCTACAGATAGAGGAGTAGATTCAGGTTTCGAAACGATTTCAGATGGTGGTAATTCAGCAACAATGTATTTATTTTGTCTAAAATCGGTGACATCATTAATTACGACATTTGTTGATTCCATCATTACTTGGGTGCGAGTATTGAATACTCTAAATCCTCTGATGTCAGAAGCGTATCCCAAGAATATGCCTTCATCGCTTTTTGAATCGAATTTTCCTCTTTGCTCCCTGTCTTTAAGAATATAGCATTTGCTACCAAACACACGAAGATACCCAAGATTAGGTTTCTTTCCATACCAAAGTTCATATGGGGCGTTTAGGGTACGAGACCTTAGGTAGACTCTTTTAATAAGATAACATGCTGTAAAGACAGCTTCCCCCCATAATTTTTGAGGAAGATTCTTATTATGGAGCATAACTCTAGCCATTTCTTGAATATTTCTGTTTTTTCTTTCTGCAACACCATTGGCTTGAGGAGTATGTGGTGGAGAATATTGTTGAGAAATACCCAGTTGATCACAGAATTCAAATACCTTTGTTTCTTTGAATTCTGTACCCCGATCGCTTCTTATTTTTTTAAGTCTGCGACCTTGTTCAGTCTGGATTCTGTTCACGATAATCTTGAACTCTTCAAGGGTGTCATTCTTGTGTTTTAGGAACGCAACCCAGGTGAATCTAGTGTAGTCATCAACCATAACTAAAGCATATTTCTTTCCTGCAACAGTGGAATGTTGCATTGGTCCGAAAAGATCCATATGAATAAGATCTAGAGGAGCTTTAGTTGCGATATCTCTTGACGTTTTGTGTGGTACTCCGTGTTGTTTACCTTTTTGACACGCACCACAAACACCTTCCACATTGGCATTAATCTTAGGAACTCCCCTCACGAGTTCTTTATTGATTATCTTGCTTAGCAAACAATAGTTAATGTGACCAAATCGTTCATACCATAAATGTGGTGATTCAGTTTTTGTTAAATTGCAACAAAGATTTGACTTAATATCAAGAAGGTAACAGTTATTAGCACTGCGAAATCCAGAAAAAATTACGTTCCCGGATTTGTCTTTTATGTCACATTTATCAATACTGAAGACTACCTTATTACCTTTGTCACAAATTTGACTAACAGAGAGCAAGTTTGCAGTCATACCTTTTATGTAGACGACATCGTGAATTTCCGGAATCCCAGGTAGTTTGATGGTGCCTCTTTTGCTGATATAGCAACAACTTCCATCTCCAAAGGTAACGGGTCCACCTTTGTATTCATCAATACTTACAAACCATGATAGATCACCAGTCATATGTCTACTGCAACCGCTATCAAGAAACATTGAAGGGGTGAGGTAGATTTTAGTGCAAGGGCACCAAGATAGTAGTCTTTATCATTAGTTTGTGTTTCAGTCTTAAGATGTGGACTGGAACAAGCAACTTTTGCTCTTTTGTGAAGTTCTCGAAGTAACGAGAGTTTTTCATTAAAGAGTTTGCATGTATGATGATAATGATCATTAAGACCACAGAACGTACATGATGTTCTGTCAGATTGTGATTTATCACCTAATCCAAGTCTTCCACAATAGTGGTTCTCTGTATAGGGATTTTCGTGAGCTGAAGAGAACTTTCCAAGAAGAATCTAGTTTTGCTTGATTTTCTCATCAAGTTGTTTAACAAATTCTTCCTTTTCATCACGTAATCTGTTATTACAATCTTCTTCATTGCGAAATCCATGAAGTAGTCCTTGGACTTTGAATATCAATTTTTGTTTGTTGTAACATAAAGATTTGATAAACTCAATCCATGAATCAGAGGATTCATCTGGGATATGTTCAATATCAACCAATGGATTGTTCATAGTTCACGAGTTCGTCAAACACAGACAGTGACGTCTTTTATGTGTTTGCCCGCTCTGATACCAACTGAAAAAGCAGGGATACCGAGATATACCACAAACTTTTTGTTCTCGTGAACTCTGTTGATTATACTACTTGAACGATCTCACAAATCAATATTCAAGTATTCACCTGAGTAATCTCAAAGGTTATATGATCAACAATTGGATTTATGCAGTACTTTTAATTATATAAATATAATGCGGAAGATAAAAGTAATGCACGACACAAGAAGTTGTTAACGAGGAAACTGCAAACCTAGCAGAAAAACCCCGGGACCTCGTCCAGATGTGAACACCCTCAATATGAACGGTATACAGACGCTAGCCTACTCTCAGACTTCGGACTGGACTGTATCGAGACTGAATTCACCCTACAAGCAATTCATCTACCAATGTGCTCCTACGTCTCTTGGCTCCCGCAGTAGCCTACGTACTTGATTCCCCTAGCTAACGTCCTTTACAGGCCTAGGAGTTGCTCCACTACCCTTTGTGAAGACTAGCGCTACCCTGCCTCTAACAGGACACCTAAAAGTATCCAAGTAATCAAACAAGAATACGATTGTGATTTCTTTTAGACTTAAAGTCAAGGTTAATGGAAATCGATATGTTGAATAGGGATTATTGATCTAGCCTAAACAACTTTACCTCCAAACGCGAGACGAACTTAGTATGAAACCTAGTTCGTGAATTTGCGTTTGGGAACTTCTAGGGTTTACGATACAAGATCTACCTTACGAAGTTTCTATCAAATCTTGGTCGTGATAAGATTGAAAGAATTCAATCGACCCAAGATACATGATGGAATTTTACTTCCGACCTGTACTTCACGATCCTCAAGTGAATTCTTTCAATAGTCGTAGTCCAAAAGGACTTCGAGATGACGACCAACCTTTATGCAAGGATACACAGATGTGTAGAGGATTGAGATTGTATCTTGCAGAAGGTCATCTATTTATAGTGATCACCAAGGGAGGCTTTGCTTAAAGTTTAAGCAACCTTGAGTAGGGCTCAAGCAAGTTCCGGAACTAGGAAAGTCCATAGCTTGAATACCCATTCTCAATCTTCTAAGAACTTTGGACTAAGTCAAAAGTTAAAGAAGACTCAACCTTGTTTGAAGGTTCGCGACTTCTGGTCCAATGCTTGTTTGGACATCGCTTTGCGACTTCTGGTCCAAATACTTAGTTTGAGCATCGCTTGGATTAAGTTGTTGAATTCCATGGGCCAAGTCACGACAAGTCCGAGAACTAATCATGCCTAGACCGAAAACTTCAAGATGTGGAAGTTGGATGTTTTCGCATGGCTTATATGAACGCGTTCATGAACGCGTTCACAGAGCAGTCAATAGAGTTCAGGAGAATCCAGGAGAATTCTTGAACTTGTATGTACGCGTTCATGAACGCGTTCATACAGACTTAGATCGTTCTCTGAAATGCCAAAGGCAACACATGTACGCGTTCACCGTTGGGGGTATTTCAAGAGACAACTCAACATATTCTACCTATACATATTATCACAAGCGTGACAATTGCAAAGGCGAATATCCTATAATACCTTCGGATCATATAAACAACATCATAGACTATTGGTATGATAGAAATGGTAAAAACGATACGGAAAGGAAATACCTTTCTAACCTTCAGCGAGGACGTTATGATTTATCAAGTAGTAAGCTTCGGTCTTCGTCTTCGTCTTCATCAGTCTTCGTCTCGATTACCTAAAACTATCCTAGTCCGAGGTTGTTGAGTAGACTTATCAAGGATTGTGTTTTTGTCTCATAAACTTGACAACTGACTTGAGATAGCAACATCAGTGGGTTCAACCGAGCATTGCTCTAACACATACAACAACTTTGCATGCAATTAAGCCAAATCAGGGACAATATGCAACAAACTCAGAACTTATGTCAAGACCGAAGCCCTTTTTCTTTTATTTCTGCACACTTGGGGTTACATAAACTCTCCTGGTACTGGTTACCCGCGCCATTACCTGGTCAGGCATATTTATAGCCTTACAAAAGCTATTACAAATAACTGCCAAGTAGTTATGCATCTACTTTACACTGGGCAGTTGGCATAACCATCCAATCTTATCCCTTATCTTTCCTAAGCCTTAGGGGGAGTCCTATGCTATAAGAAAGTTATAAAGAAACGTCCAAAACCGTGTAACCGTCAATCCAACTGCTAGGCCATGGGATAGACGCATGCCATGCCTTGTTGATCCAATGATGCATTTTCAGCCAACATGCATCCTTTTGGCCGGCCATCACCTTGATGGCTTGAGTGTGCATATGCAAGTCCCCTAACTCGCATATCTGAGTGCGCCATGCACTCTGGCCTAGGCCAAACTCTCTTTGGCCTATGCCTAATGTCGCATATTAACTATGCCGCTTGGCTGGAGGGTAATAAACCACCCCCACCAACTGTATTCGACGTCCTCGTCGAATCCTTTGCCTTAAGGTAATTCTGAATTTGCTGTTCGAATTGCCACAAGTTAGTATCCTTCTCCCAAGAAGCTTCTGACTCAGGTAAGCCATGCCACTTAACTAAGTAATAGGTCCTCCTATTCTTCTTACTTTTCCCATTCACTTGATCATCAAGTATAACCTCTACTTGCTTATCAAATTGCGACCTAATAACTAGTGGTGCTCTCCTCGTTTGCTGTCTTGAGGAGTCCAATAGGTCTGAATGGTAATTTTTTAAGTAGTTATCATGAAAAGTAGGGTGCACTTTTAGGCGTTCTGGCAAAATTAGCCTATAAGCCACCTTGCCAACTCTTTTCATGACTTCAAAAGGTCCATCGTATCTTGGAATCAAGCCTCTATGCGATGTCTTGCTAGAGATTTTCTTCCAAATCTGGGGTGTTAGCTTCAACAAAACCTGATCACCCACCTCAAATTCCACATCTCTGCGATGCAAATCAGCATACTTCTTCATCCTTCTCTGCGCCTTGGATAAACTGTCACACGCTTGCTCCGTCATCTCTGTTTTTGACCTTGCAAAGCGGAATGCTGCTGGACAAGCGCCTTGCTTCTTAGCTTTAGGCACTTCATGAGAGGTTAATGGTTGATGTCCCGTTGCTAACTCGAAAGGACTCATCTCCGTAGATGAACTCTTGTGCAAATTATAGCAAAATTGTGTCGTATCCAACAACGACACCCAATTACCCTGGCTTGCAGTCACATAGTGACGCAAATACTCTTCTAGCAAAGCATTCACCCTCTCCGTCTGACCATCGATTTGGGGATGGTTGCTAGTAGAAAATTTTAGTTCGGATCCAAGCAATCCAAACAAGGTAGTCCAAAAATTGCCTGTGAAACGAGAATCTCTATCGCTTACTATATCTTCCGGTAGGCCCCAATACTTGACAATATTTCTCAAAAACAAATCCGCTGCGATATCTGCATTACAGACTTTGGGACAGGGAATAAATGTAGCATACTTTGAAAAGCGATCAACAATGACCATTATCGAGGCAAATCCTTGCACCTTTGGCAGCCCATTGATAAAGTCCATTAACAAGCTCTTCCATGGCCTGGTTGGAATCGATAAAGGCTGTAGTAATCCTGCAACCTTCTTTCTCTCCGTCTTATCCAATTGACATACTAACAAGTCTTGACGTACATTTCCACATCTTCTTCCATCTTAGGCCAGTAATATAAACGAGCTATTAAAACATGAGTTCGTTCAATGCCTGGATGACCGACCCATAAGGAATCACACTGTCACACCTCCAAATTAGAGTTAACCAATTTTGGCCTAGGAATGACTCGGCAACACCAATGGTTCAGTGAATCAAACTTCACTCATCAATGCTTAGCCTTACACACTTGCTCAATTCAAGTGCACCCACAATCATCAAAGATTGGCAACAGAAGTCGTTCTTCATTTTCTCTCATCCTTTAGTGCATCCCATACTACACTAAGGCTTTGCCATGCTACCAATTCCACACAAGATCAATACAATTCATGAACACATAATTAGAGCAACAACTCTTTCCATTACTTCAAGGAAGAATACAAAAATCACCCAAAACCGGGCTACAAATTGATGGCCATCACTCCCTAATGGCCTAATAACTCTGCCTAAGCCTATGGGATTTTTCCCTCTCTGTCTCCTAAAACGAAGAACACTAATTACAATGTATCTTTGGCCTATTTATAGTGCCAGGCCTTGCCAAAACTTCTGTGCAACCGCTGCACAAGCCATGGACAGCCAAGTGTCCATGGGCAGTTATTATAACCGTCCAGAGAGCATCCTACAACCGTCAAGCCTATGTGTGGCGTGCCTAACGTTGCTGCACTTGTCCTTAGTAGTTACAAGAGCCAAACACAGTTATAAAGCCTCTTTATAACCGTTATCCGATGTCCTCCTACTCATGCCACGCATCCTCATGCTATAGCTAACTTCTAACCGTCATGTGGGCCTATGTCAGGCCATGCCATGCCATGCCATTTACGCCAAGGCCATGTGCCACACTTGATTGGACGCTACAAACAGCGTGCACACATGCTATTAAGCCTTCTAAAGTCATGCATAGCTTTGGCCCACAAGCCTTAAGCTTTCTTGCTACCTTTGGCCGAGTACGGACTAGCAATAACGCGTTTGGCAGCGCCATTGCCTCTTATGCATTACCAAAGCCTTGGCCAAGATTTGGCCTAATCCCAAGGTCATTCTCTTGACCTTTTCCATGTCCTTGAATGCTTACTTGGGGTGGTCTGACTCAAAATCCTCGGACACTTGACATTGACCAATGCATGTCATATGCATGTCATATGCATGTCAAATGGCCTTCCTTGTCTTAGCTTAATGTCGCTTCCATGTCGGACTAATGAAGCTACATTTTCTAGGCCACTTATGTCAGGGCTAATAAACCTTCCCCACCCATTATGTTCATCGACCTCGATGAACGCAATACTCATTTGAGTTCTTGGTTACATAAGTACGCTTCTGAAAAACCTCTTTTCAGAAATTCAACAACTTTCTTGGCCTTCCTGGCGTCCACACCAATACTTTATGCTTAGTACCATTCACCACCACTTAGCTTTACTGCCTTGTCATTGATCTTATTAAATTCAGCTTTCGTTGTTACGTCGCGACCGCTTCCAACTTCATCTTGAGTCATATATCAACACCCAAATGCAAATCTTGCGATTTTTCTTGGCCAAACTTCTTTTCTAGCCTCAAATCACCTATGCGTCAATTGTGCCTAAGTGTACACAACTTGACATGCACAAAGCCAACAATGTTCCTGTCTATACTGTCCATATGCTGCCTTCTTTTGTGCCACCCCTTTGATCATCGTGATCATGGCCTTAGTCTCATGCCTTCAAACTCCGACTTTGGTTGCATCCTACAACCCGACTTATATACGACTTGGCCTTCATTTTCAACTAGTTTGAAGGCATAAGACTAAGGCCATGATCATGAATGATCAAATGGAAAGAAGACTGCATGGTGGACAATTAAGACTGAACAATGCTAGCCTTGTATCAAAACTGTGTACACTTAGGCACATTACTGAAATCTTCATAGAAGCTATGGCAACATAAATGCCTTAGTTTGGAGGAATCTGACCAAGTATTAATTGGACGTTGTTTCGTTATTGGAGGAGCATAGGAACTATTGATAGTTGGAATGAATGTCAGGTGGCGTACAAGGCAATTGTTTGTGGCCTTGTTTCCTCGTTTGTTGCTAAAAAGCTAGAATGAAGTCAGTATTTCAAAGCTTGTTGGTCTTACAAGTTTGTGATCAGTTGGTGTTGGTGTTTGCAATCCATTTGAAGTATACTTTCAAGTATTGGGTCGTGTATGGCCTTTGTGTTGGGAATAAAGTCTTTCTATGTAAGGTAGTATTGGATGAGAGTGTTCGATGTTAAAGTACTTATCTCTTTTGATTCGAAGTAAAGCTAGTTCACATGAGAGATGCTACATAGCATATTGGCCGAAATATGCAATAGAAGACGTTGAAAGTGTAATTGTGCAAAATCAGTTTGATAGTGTGAAGCCATGTTGCTGTTAAGGGACGTCACTGCATATTGTACTA
>JAJJMA010039022.1:0-21270 GCA_023529015.1 Papaver nudicaule
TGTAGGGGCATAATTCGGATGAGCCACGTGTCACCATCCTAGAAGAAGAGTAAGACAACGCCTTATGAACGCAAAGAGAACCAAGGACTAAGACTGCGAACCATGGACCACCGTTCGGAGATACCACCTCGGTCCACCAATCCCTCCGAAGTAGTTACCCAAGCTCGCCTCGAAGAATACATCAAGCCCGAAGAAGAAGTCTGCCGAAGTAGATAAACCGACATACGGGAGCCGAAGTCACTTGAAGACGAGGCGCACCGAAGACCTCCTTTACTTGGTAGCTAAGATAATGGCATTTGTGTAATTATCTTGTAAATTTCCTCTATATAAAGGAAATATCTCCTAGGAGAGGGGGGATCTTCTTTTACTTTCTCTCTCTTCCTCCTTCTCCTCTACTCATCTTCTTCCCCAAAAAACTAGATCTAGATCTAGAACTCCTCTTTAATGGAGATTCATGTAATCTTAGCATCTAAATACAAATCTTCTTATATTTTGGTCTTCACTATTATTAAGTTTGGTCCTTAATCACTGTTCATAGTACCCTCGGTGCTGTTCTTATGGTCTTCGCACCATTGAATCTCATCTAATTACTGTATGTGCGAGTAGATCTGATGGATATGGAGTCTTATGATCTTATGCAGATTTTCTACTCGTACATAAAGAGTGCAGAATTTATGGAGATTCTAAAGGGAACCCCGTTGCTAGAGGTAGAGCCTTTAGATCACCAGGAAAACATCATTTAATTGAAACAGGTGCAGATGTTGACTGCTTTGCGGTCGAGATCGATGAAGTATTCGATGGAAACTACAGTTTACCTGTACAAGCTGAAAATTTTGTGAAATTAAAAGGTGCCGAGGGCTCAGTCATTCCTTGGCCAAAGTCTTTGACTTTTGGTGTTAAGGTTGGTTACTTAGCTTGTTTGCTTTACTCTTGAAAACATTTATTTAATAGTTAGTCAATCTACGTTTATGCTGATAAGGATATGAGTGCCTTATGCACAAAAATAAAGATGAACCAAGAATGA
This sequence comes from Papaver nudicaule, assembly GCA_023529015.1. Taxonomy (NCBI): domain Eukaryota; kingdom Viridiplantae; phylum Streptophyta; class Magnoliopsida; order Ranunculales; family Papaveraceae; genus Papaver; species Papaver nudicaule. The sequence continues at coordinate 1,025 of JAJJMA010039022.1, forward strand.
TTGTGAAAATTACAGAACTCAAGATATGAGGTTACCTAATTGATTATGACTCAGTTAAGCTGTGTGCAGCCTTAATTACAATTTGGTACAGTTACTGTTGGAAAATAATTTTATCCTTGTCTTCGCATGACCAACGAATTCACGTTAGATATGCATGAATCCTGAATATTACTCTCTTGCTGCAGGAAACTCCAGAGTCTTCTCCAAAAAATCCAAAAGAGCACGGAGTACCTGTTAAACATACTGACAAGCTTATTTCTGCGGAGCTAAAAGAAGATGACCAAAGAAAAGTGGATCTACCAAAAGACCATGAGATACAACAATCAGCAGCCAAACAGCATGTCGAGAGTCAACGAGAAACACAAGTACATAGTGTGACTGCAAAGGAAAAAATCCCAAAGGGGGCCCGCAAGAGGGCCATGACAGAATATCAAGTTCCAGATGGTAGCCAGAGGTGTACCAGGAACCAAGGCAAGAGGCATCAACAAAATTGTAGTCCACCGGATGTGGAGAACCCAGCATCTAAAAAACAGAAGCAAATACGAGAAACACAATAATGTTTTAGATAGATGGTGAGCAAACTTTGATAGCAAAGTCCAAACATTTTATCTTGCAAGCTTTTATTTGAACATAGTTTAGACATTTTCTTTTTTCATATCATCACAGCAATAAAAATGATTGTGTTCTAATTTACATTTGTGTAAAAGACGGGTTCGGGTTCGGGTTATGAGATCAAGTCTCTTGCCCAAGCCGGCACCCGGAAAATGGGCATATAAATGAACGGCCATTAGATGCATCTTAACGGCCATAAATTCATCAAATTGAACGGCCTTAAATGCATCTAAATTGACGGTCGGAAATCCATCTAAATTGACGGTCAAAAACCCATCGAATAAGATAAAAACGGTAATAATTGAACGGCTGAGGTTCCATCCCACTGATACAATTGAACGGTTCCTAGTGGAACACGTGGACGGCTGGGAACACATCCTGTTTGACGGCTGAGAATCCATCATTTATCCTCAAAATTCGCGCGAGATGAACGGTTCCCACAGCTACACGTGGATGGTGTAGATCAAATATTAACGGTATCCATGACTACACGTGGATGGTGTAAGATCAAATATTAACGGTATCCCTGGTTACACGTGGATGGTGGAAGATCAAATATGAAGGGTGAGAGATGCACCAGAGATTGCACTCGTTCGCGTGGCTAAATAAACACTTTGCGTGTCTTAAGTGCAGTAATAGGCCACATGAGAAGCAATTTCTCGAGGCTAAAGGGAAGCAACAGCCACGAGTGAAGCAAGTTCACGAGTCTAAAGGGTAACAACAGCCACATGAGAAGCAAGTTAACGAGTCTAAAGGGTAGCAACAGCAACATGATTTCGAACAACACTTGGGAAAAGCTGCGGCACCATGGCGGCTTTGTCACGCGAATTATAGCCGAAGGCCACACGAAATTTCGCGTTGCGGAAAAGGTAGTCTAAAAACACGCTATTACTTGCCACGCGACGAGCATTTGTGATTGGCGTGACCTAAACCATACGGCCACGCCAATCTGGCGTGGCATCAGACCAGATTTGTACTAGTGCTCGCAAGTAGTAGAGGAACCAAAAGCTAATCAACATGAAGTCAGTCAAACAGCAGGTAATAAACCGTCAAGGGAGAGAACACAACATAACACTATACCGAATTTGAAAGCGATTTCTAAGCCTAGGGCTCGCAGGGTATATCTAACTCCAGACGGCGAACCAAAGAATACGAGGAACGTCGCTAGGGCGCTATCACAAGCAACTGCTGAACAACATTTGGAGTCTCCATCCAAAAAACTAAAGAAATAATGTTTTTAGATGACAAATGCATGGTCTGTAATATTTTCTTTTGCAAACTCCTAGAGCCGAGTTAAACAAACAATAATTATTAATAAGATGAATTTCCAGATTATGAATATTCCCCTGGATGACCCGTCCGGGTCGGCTAGTGTCGGTAAATAACCATTCTTATCACCCAACCCGGGATGTAGGGGGTAAAACCCCTCGGAACACGCGTCTCGCATCCGAAAGGTCTAACTGCCCCGAGAAGACCGGCAGCGAGGTCTCGGGCCAACCAGAGAAGTGGAAGTCACAAGCGAACGAAGCGAAGACTCAGCGGGGGTGGATTCGGATCATGTCAAAGGATCGAAGACCAGAAATTAACTTCGGAGCACCACCGCCTTACTCGACAGGGACTGACACCACCACGATTGGGTCATTTGTCCTATTAGCTGTAAACCACCCAAGCTCGGCCTATATAAGGCGAGCTTGGAAAACGTTGTAGGGGTTGGATTCTCGTTGGGTTGAGCCTAAGCAGCAAGAGAGAGATTAGGTTTGTAATCTCCTCTGGTTCCTTAGGGTTTTATTCATGTAATCACAACATCGAAATAGATAAAAGTCTTCTTATATTTTGCCTTTACTATTACAAGTTTCGTCTTTAATTACTGTTCATAGTACCTTCGGTGCAGTTCTTGTGGTCTTCGCACCACAGAATCTCAATTCATTACTGTATGTATGGGTAGATCTGATGGATATGGCACCTTGAGTACCTATGCAGATTTTCAACTCGTACACGGGAGCTGGCAAAAAACCGTTTACCCAGCCACGTGGATGGTTACAGAGGTATCACATATATAAATAGCATTCTCTAGTTCTTTGCATTGGTTGGCATGTCAGTATCCTTGTAGTGTGGTGTGCGGGAGTTGGAGGTAGCTCCATAGGCGCTCCGAAGTATCTAATGTGTTTAGAGAAACACACTTCAGTGGTGGATTTTGTGGAGTTGAAAGTGAAAACCAACTTCTAGCGATGCTTGGAGTTGCTTGAAATCTTCCAATGCTTGTCTGAAGAACCTTGATCAAATTATAACTTCTGTCCTGAGTGAGACGACCTTCTGCATTAACACACTACGATGTACACGGATCAAGTGATTCAGGATAACACGACCAAGTTGAATTGTCAAACTCCGGTGGACCGTTTGACAGCTCTTTCCCCCTAAAACTCTCGCATTTCACAAACCTCTATGATGGCTCCCTTTTGCGACTTTCAGCAACTACTTGGGCTTGCATGATTCTGGCCCAATATGTATGACATGTTCGCCTTCATGAGTATTGGGCCCTGTCTGTGTGTCTCTGCATTTCATATATCTTGCGGTTTTTTTCTTTTTTTTTGGTGTCTTGCGGTTACAAACCAAAAATTCAAAATTCCTATGGATCCTCCTAATTTGTTGCCAAAATTTAGTGAAAATTGTTAGAAATATTAGGGAAGTGTATATCAATATGCTGGGAAACAAATTCCCCAAATTTAATGGAGATAACCACCCAATATTCTCTCTAAATTATTTGCGGAAACTAACCATATTGATTACACGAGATCTTGAAACTTTCTCGGAAGATCAAAATCACCCCAAATTTTAATCCAATTTTTTTTTTGGCGGTATGAAAATCAAACGAAAATTCTGAGAGCGGGATGATTCCCGCCCTGTTTTGGCTCCATTTTAAAGTTAAGTTTTACTTTATTCTCCATTCGGTTATGAAAACTAGATTTATCTTTTTCTCAAACCATAAGTCTACTCCTAACTCGTTTTCTTCACAGGGATTCATCTCTTCTCTGGCTGGTTCTTATACTGGTATAATCTCTTTAACCCATTCTCGATTTAATATCAGTCATGTTTTATCTCATTTTGTATTATGCATGATGTTGCTCTTAATATCTTTTGAAGGAAAGAACCCGTTTATTTTTTTTATTTTGATTTTTTTTGCTTTGAAGGGTTGGTGTATCAAAATGATATTCTAGGGTTAAGTGTCTAGAAAGGCAGGACCGATGGGAATAGGGCATATGGTATTGTTTCTGCAACCTATTCACGATTGAATACAAACGATGTTACTATATCTTTGTGTGTGTGTGTGTGTGTGTGTGTGTGTGTGTGTGTGTGTGTGTGTTTCTTAGTTTTCTTTTATGCAAATAATTTTTTGATAGATTAAACTGAAAAGGATATACTGTTCATCTCATTTGAAAGTTGTATTCTTCTTATTGTCTCAGTAACATTAGGCTTCATCTGACACATGTGCATCTCTGCTTCCAGATTTCCCATAATGCACTAAAAATCTTTAGACTCCATTCTTCAACATATATTGCCATAGAAGCTTTGTTTTTTTGATACCATATAATCAGATGTTAGTATTCAAGAGTTGTTTCACTTGTTTAGTCATGGATTGCTGTCAACCTGTGTTTACTTTTTATTCTTTTTTCTTGTTTCGCCGGTTAGTAAGTCCACTGTCTTATTATACACCGCTCTATATATCTGGCATCGTCAACCCTGGCTGGTCAATTGATCTTCGGGTTTATTTTCCATGCTAAGCCGTCTGCAAGTAATGGAGAGTTGTGTCTCATATATGCAGTCCCAATGGGTTTTGTACTCTTACCTAATAACTTGGGAACTTTAGTAGATTCGGGGGATAATTCTACGCAGATAAATTGCAAAATAACAGATGGATAAATTTGTTGGTGTTTAACCTTAGTCTTAGTTCACTAGAGGTTTTCTCTTGTTACCGGGATGATCAAAATGTAGGACCTTCATCCACATGGTCGCTCCTACGTATCGTTATCTGTATTTCCGTACATCCTTACATGTTTTTCATAATTACTAGATCAAAGCGAAACCATTTCAGGATCAAGAAGTTGGGGAAATGGAAGTAGCGGTGCAGGCAGGATTAATGGCTGATATACTGACTGAAGTAATTACTTGCCTGAGGGCTGTGGTTACTGTACTGCATAATACTGCAAGTCTCCCATCCTTTTCACAAGGATCTCCATATCAGAGCAACAGTTCCGATCGATGCAATACTGGGGAGCGTTTAAATCCACATCTCGAGAGGACAATACCAGCAGGAAAATCATTCAAGAAAACTGGGGAACGTACACAAATAAAGAAAACAGGAAGATCTTTTGTACCAGATCAGGGATTTGAGAGTGGCATATTTGGAAGAGTTAATATATGTTCTCTTTTCCAGTCATTTTAATATTTTTTTGTTTTGGTATTTTCTCTTATGTTATTCATATGCCATGTATATCTGCAGGGTATACCATGCAGCCTTTATTCTGAAGAAAAGGAAAAAATTGTTGCTAGAGGTGTGGCTTATATCGAAAGGGAAACTGTGCAAACTGTTCAGGTTGGTGGGGGAAAAGAGCAGAAGATTGTTTGCAATTTAGTGCAGGTTGATGAAGTGTTAGAGGAGAAACTCAGTTTACCCATAGCCGATATGGGTTGTGATAATCTGGGAGAAGCGACTGGCGCTTTCGTCGACTGGCCAAAATCTCATATAATCTTCAGTACCAAGGTTAGTTGCTTGGCTCGTTTGTCGAGGGAAAATAATTTTATTTGTGTTTTCACTTGAGTCATGACTGATGGATTCCATTTTGGTTCCGGAATATATGTTGCATGAAAATTACTTACCACGTACTACTATATTGATGCAAAGGTATCTCAGAGAAAAGAATTTGAATCCGGGCAAATCAAGGAGATAAAAAGAGCAAATGTTCTACCAACTGGAAGGGGATCTCAGAGAAAGGAGTCTCAATCTGGGCAGCGCAAGGAGACAACAAAGGCACAAGGTTCACAGTTGGAATCTCAGAGTACTGAATCTCAATCCGCGCCAAATATGGGGGTAAGTTTTTTTTTGTTTGTACAGTTACTTGAATAAATATTGTTGATGTTCCTATATATTGCACATATTTCCGCAGGGTGTAAAATGCAAGATCTGGTCAGGAGTGTCAGGTTCCAATCCAAATGTTGTTGCTCGAGGTAGAGCATTCAAATTACTGAGAAAAAAGGTGTTACCTGCAACAAATGAAGATGTTGATTGCCACAGAGTCCTCATTGATGAAGTATTAATGCCTACCTACCGTTTACCCGTACGGACTGGAAGTATTAAAATATTAGAGAAGGCACTTGGAAAGGCCATTGCTTGGCCAAGAGAGTGGGTCTCTTTGGATGTAATGCCTGAGACGCAAACAACTGAAGTTTCTCTGATGAGACCAGGAGCCGATAATATCTTGTCTTCGACGCAGGAATTACTGAATGAGTCACAGGATGTGGAGCAATCAAAAGCCTGTCGCGCCTGTCAACATGAAGACAGTCGTATAGCAGGTTTTAAACATCCAATGGAGATAACACAACAGAAGAAAAGGTCTCTTAGGGCTCGCAGGGTATATCTAACTCCAGACGGCAAACCAAACAATAGGAGGAACGTAGCAAGGATGCTATCACTACCGGAAGAACATCATTTGGAGTCTCCATCCAAAAAACTAAAGAACTAGTGTTTAAGATGATAAATGCATGGTCTGTAATATTTTCTTTTGCAAACTCCTAGAGCCGAGTTAAACAAACAAAAATTATTAATAATATGAATTTCCAGATTAAATTTAATTGCATGAATATTCCCCTGGATGACCCGTCCGGGTCGGCTGGTGTCGGTAAATAACCATTCTTATCACCCGACCCGGGAGTTGGCAAAAAAACCGTTTACCCAGCCACGTGGATGGTTACAGAGGTATCAATCTAAACGGCTAAAATTCCATCATCTCCCGCAGATCTAGCGACACGTGTATGGCTCCAGATCCGAAATATTTCCAGGAAAATAACGGCTCAGATAATACCACGTGGACGGTGCAAAATGCATCTTTTCTGACGGCTGAGAATGCTTGTATCTGGACGGCTGATGTTCCATCATCAGAGAACAGTTTATTGACATCGTACGGTGGAACCCTGCTTCGGATATTGCATTCGCGTGTCTGTTATCAATATGCAGCCGCGGTATTAATGACGCCAAGAGTCTAAAAGGTACAGAACAGACACTTGGGACTAATATGTTGCGTCGTTTATATGATTTTTACGACGGTCCAAATGGATACCAAGAGACTGAAAGGTATCGAATAGACACTTCGGACTAATATTTGCGTCTTTTATATGATGTTTTACGACGGTTCAAATTATCCTAAGAGTCTGAAAGTGTATAGAATAGACACTTGTAATTATATTTTGCGTGTCCATGAACGGTTTTTACGACGGTTCGAATGGTACCAGGAGTCTGAAAGGTATACAACGGACACTCAGAATGATATTTTCGCGTGTTTTAAATGACCTTTACGACGGTTCAAAATACTTCTGGAGTCTGAAAGGTATACAACGGACACTCAGAATGATATTATTGCGTGTTTTAGATGATCTTTACGACGGTTCAAAATACTTCTGGAGTCTGAAAGGTATACAACGGACACTCAGAATGATATTATTACGTGTTTTAGATGATCTTTACGACGGTTTGAGTGATTACAAGTGTCTAATGAGACCCGTATTGCCACTAGAATTGGGAAAATTTTCCATCACTGTGCGACGGGTGGTTGGGAAGGCCATGTCCGTTAATCCTTATACTGACACTCAAAAGCCAGAGTAGCAATAAGGGATATAAAACACGTCAACACTCGACACGCTCCGGCCATTTTTTTTGGAAGTGTCTGAATACATACGGACACTGTACAAAACCGTCTTAAATGCTCATTTGTGTACTAGTGAAGTGCGGGGTTGGAATCTCCCCATTGATTCTTGATGTCGTGGTTCCATCCCTCCTATGCAAATATCCACCAATTGTGACTCGTTCATCCCCCTATTGTGATAATCCAAAGCTTTGGCTCTGAATCTTCGCACGAAATCTTCTGGATCCTCCTCTTCTTCCTGATAAGTCTTTACCAGATCTGAAAGAGTGACTTGGTTAGGAATGGGAGCATTATCTGCGCAGGTGGTATTGATGATGGCCCCAACAGCATGAGGCGTGGCAGGCGTGATAACGAGTGGCAAAGATGAAGTAAGGCCTAAACCAAGAGATTGGGTAACAGTAGGAGTGAAAGGAGAAGATGGGTTGGGTCCCACTAGAGAGGGGACGGCATCAGGAGTGACAGAAGTCACGGTTTTGATGGTGAGACCAGCAGTGGCGTTTCTGATATAAAGATTGGTTTTCCCTACAGCACAGGATAGGGACATGTTGGAACAGGATAGGGATGAGGTGGACCCCTGCTGGACGCTCTTGAGAGATGCGGATGAGGGAGGCGTGGTGGAACCCATCACAGAGGATGGGGGGCCTATGGGTGAAGAGGATAAGGTTGATCTTATCCGGGTTGAGGCAGACACAAAATTAGGGTTTCTGGTTGGGATAGAGCTCACGGTTTGGGTGGTGGGACCATCAGATGTGATGGCGCCACTAACTTGGGTATTTGTGACCCCACTTGTAGTAGATAAACTCGTGGGATTATTAGGGATATTTGGAGAATTTGTGTTCTCTGAACTCTGCCTCCTGGTTTCAACCATATTTTCTTACAACCGAGATAATGACCTCCCACTGTGGTCGCCAAATGTTTTAGGTGTAAAACAATAAAGAGAATATGAGGGGTAAAGTGTGAAGTGTGATGATGTAATAAAAGATTGTAATGGTATTCGAGAGGTCAAGATCGAACAAGACTCGCCTAAACCAAGAAATGGCCGTTCGAGTATTGCTTCAGTTACAAGAAGAGGATATAGGATTGGTTTAGGGAGGGAAGCAGAGAAAGATGAGATCAGAGAATTGCTATGATTTTCTGTGATGTTGATGATTAAATTGCTAAGAAAGAATGGATATTCAGTTCTCACTAGATATTAAATGCTGAATGAGAAGAGTTAATCAATTATCGATAAGATTGGTTGATTGAACTTGCACTGAATTAAACTGTTTGTTCTGTTGAACTTGAACTGTTGTGTTTCCAAACTGGTCGAGTGACCTATTTATAGCAATAGAATTCCAACTGATCTCGTAAGAAGTGGAAGAAGTGGAAGAGTGGGAGTGAGGAATGAGTGGGGTCAGTTGTTAAGAGTCTTGCGCCTAATAATAGGGAAGACTAACAACCCACTACCTTATCCCATCTTTCCAGCAACGTTCACACGACCTAGTGTCTTTCCCGTTAAGTGATTGAGCCGTTGCAATCACACGTGCCGTAGACCGCCAAACCAAAACCCTAAAGAATATCCACCCATGTAACTTACTTGATTCTCGTAAGATTTGTTAAATATTTGTTAAGTCAAAGATGACTAGGTGCAAGTCGTACCAATTACTGGTAAACTCAGGACTTTGCGATAAGATAGAGATTTAAGCGATAAGCTTGAATATCTCTTTGAGATTTGGTCTAAGGATTGAACCGGGCAATCGCCATTTAAACCAATGAGATAAATCTAAGGGTTGAGCTAGCAACCGCCATTTAGATAAGATAAGTCTAAGGATTGAGCTATGCAATCGCCATTTAGACTGAGAGGATTTCAGCAACTCTCTGTGGCAATAGTCAAATAAATACGACTTTCAATTTGCCATAAATATGAGAAATTGGCTGTGGCATGTAATGCACCAAAGCTAGGCCAATGCAATGGCGTGGGCATCCAAGCTTGGCCAAGAAGATGTCCGTGGATACCCACAATCAGGCCAAGGAATGGCCGTGCATATCCATGTGCTTATGGCGTGAATTGCTTAGGGTTTGGCTCGAGCATGAGCTAGGCTAATGCGCATGCGAAGGTATTTTTACGTATAGTCTAGGGATATGGACCATGCTACTAGGCTAGGGTCGTGAGATATCAAAATACAGCTAATGGTAATTAAATATCTTATCTCTATTATAAAATAAATTCATACCTTATCTCGAGCTATTCCAGGATGCCAGAAATTGATGTGAAATTACTCATGTGACCTCCTCGCCAAAAACCACCATCAACACACAGACGTCTATATCTTTTGGTAGTCATCTTTCGGGAGAATCATCACTCTTCCAAGCTAAGAACAGCTCCATGGCGGCTCCTTCGAGTGCTGATCAAGTCCCCAATCAACTTGCAAGAGATTGGGTAAAGGTAAGACTTCATCCCGTTAGCTATATCTTTACTTTTAGTAGAAAAGTAAAAATCCCGTCAGATTTTCCTGTTTCGAGTCGCGTCACGAGAATGGCTGTAAAATCCTCATACAATTGCGGATTTCGATGGTTGGCCCCAATTTAGAAAAAGGACTTCAGTAGCTTTCACCTCGAAAAATAAAATCTGAATTTCATGTATTTTTTCTCGTTATTTTATGTGCCACAAGGTGGCGCAACGTCCAGGAATATTGCAGATTGCATGTTGTTCAGTAGAAAAATCATTCCGGCCAGTAGATTTCCCCAAAAATTAAGACCTTTTAGAACGTGATAGAAAACATCCATACGAACAACTTTTGTGAAGGAAATTTTTTCATATCTCTTACGGATTTGTACAGTTTTTGAGTTTGCCACTGTACTTCGTAAGAATTCAGACGTCAGAAAATTCCTTCTTCAAATAACGTCGTGAATCTTTCGTAATGTCTTCCCTTGATAACATTTCTTCTTTATTTGATGTAGGATCGACCTGCTACAGAGTCGAGGGGTTTTCATTTGTTCACTTAGAGCGAAACCCGATGCTTGATGAATCAACTCCGAATACACCACGCAAATCCATTGACATGATTACTGAGCCGAATAAAAGTGGAGACTCCACAGGGCCTAAGTCTTCCGTGACACAGGTTACCTTTTGTCAACTCCTTTAATTCGAAAAAAAATATTTAATATTTTATTCTCACCTTATTTTCTCTTGCATCCTTCTGAGGACAATGAAGAAACGAATGACAGCTACTTCGTTGGTAAAGATCAGTGATGGCCAAAACCTTAATAAGGATTTTGACAATGTTGCCGACGAAAATCCTCCTATTGATGAGGTAAATTCGATGATACCCTTATGCTAAGCTTTCATCATATAGCTTGAAACATATTATTAAACTTCTGCTTGCTTTGAACCATTCTTTCAGCTCGTTGATAAAGAAACACAAACCTGTGAGAATATCGAGATTGTTGGTGTGAATGCTCCAACTAAGTAGACTCTTCTTGAGTTTCCTCATGCTGGCATATAATCCTCCCCATGAAACAATTCTCCCTGGTCATACACTAGTGGGAGGATTTAATGTCCCTGAGGGACACGTCCCACTGTACAGAAGGATATGGAATCGCTATGGTCACCTTATTATTGCTGGAAAAAGTGCCCACTTCCATACGCTTACAGGTGTTGCAGCTGACCTTATGGACTTGATCTCGAAGATGGATGCCACCCCACTAAAATATGTGACCAATGAGGCGCTAGATGAAGCAGAAGAGCTGACCCAACTTGTTGTGGCTTCAGGCGAGAATCCAATACGTCTGAACAAGGCGTGCTGCTGTTGGCAAATTCACCTATGATTTAGTGAAGCAAGAAGAGAGAAATCATGCTGCCATGACTGAAGAACTCCGTAAGTTAACTGAAGAGGTGAAGAAGAAGGCTGCTGATATTGCTCTAATAAAGAAAGCAGCTGATGAAGGAGCGAAATCTTCACTAGATGGTTGTTTCTGAAAGATTTCAGGAGCAAAACATTTTTCTCAGTAGAATTTTATTTTGCTTTTATTTGGTTTATTGAGCAAATGGTTTGTAGGAATTGACTATTTTGAACTCATAGGTTTTGAATTTGAATTTTTGAATTGAATTGCTAAAAGGCAAGAGATTGCTTGCACTTTTATTTTGGAGGAATTGAAAATTACAGGAAATAAATAAACTCTAGTGAATCTTCATATCTTCTTGAGCCATTTGCCATTGACCACCATGTTTGAGAGTCTCTCATGTATTGCACTTATCATGTATCGCGCATCAGGCATGACTCGAGATATAACATCAGGTCCCTCCCAGTTTGGCGTGGACCCCAAAATAGAAGCTACTTTTCGGTTAGTGCGTCGCATAACCTTATCCCCTTCTTGAAAAGCCTTGGGCACCCATGACGTCTCAGGTGCCTTCCGGCTATACGACCGTTGCTTTGTCCAGTCCCATTTATTTGTAGTGGCCTTGATTTCCTCACGAGGTGCCTCAAGAGGTTTGAGAGACTTGATGCGATCAAGTCCCCATGTCAGAGAATTATCCAATCCTTCTGTAGGGACACGTTGGATAGGATTCCCATTAAGTAAATAATTCTGAATAAAGTACTTCAAATCACTTTCACGTACCTCTTTGAATATCACCAGAGTTTCGGACCCCACATGGTACTCCAGCTTTCCCACGTTGCAGCTTTCTTGGTCAAACATGAACTCGTGGCCCTTGATGATCACTGGTGAGATTGTAGGCACAAATCTCTTCCCATGGAGCCAGGGACGCCCCAAGATCATGTCGTGTTCTTCATCTTCCTTGATTACATGGAACTTTTCTTTGGTGCGAGCAGAGTCAACCTTTAGATCCAAAGTAACATGACCGTATATATCTCGGAGATTTCCTTTTGAATCTTTTGTCACTGTGGGATAGTAGATGACATCCAGTCTAGAAATCCCAATTGCTTGAAGTGTTTTGATTGGAATTAATTAACCATAACACCAGCATCAATTTGAACTTTCTTGAAATTTGTACCTTTGAGACGAGCAGAGATAAGTGGTATTGGAACGCGCTTTCCTGCCATCATCTCTGGTGTAACTTCATTAGGCTTTGGATGAGCTTCTTCATGTTTTTCAGGTACAAATAATTCTTTGCCGCTAGCAATCCAGTTGAAGTGGCGAAAATGTTTCTTCGCCGACTCTTAGAAAAATACAAGAGCTCGCATAAATTCTCCATCAAATAATTAGCAGTTTGCTTGACAGATTCTCCGGAGATAGTGAAATTTCGAATGTTATGTTGACGTTGAGGTTGATGTTGAGGAAGTGGATTCTTATGCACGCCCTCAGTCCCCAAGTTCAACTCTCTTGACTCGATCTTTTCGTTGAAGATTTGCTTGAGTCGATGACACTCGCTGGTGGGATGATTGACGAATCTATGAAAATGACAATACTTGGGATCAGTCATTTCTTGTGTTGTAGGCTCTCTCCGTACAGGAGGTAACTTGATAGCCCCATCTTAAATCCATGCTTCCAGAAGCTCTATCACTTCATCCATAGTACAAAGGAAATCAGGAACTTTAGGAAATTCCCTCGGTTGTCGTGGTGCTTTTGGTGCAGGAGCATTAGCTGGGACCCGTGCAGGAGCCTGAGATTGGGCTGGGGCTGCACGTTTTAGTTGTGGGGCCTCAAGAGTAGGCGCCTTCCTCTTAACACCTTCAGTGACAGCATGAACTGAGGGAAGAGAGCTATATTGCTTGTTGACGAGTCGTTTGCTAGCACGTGTTTCACCACGACTTTCTTCAACTTTTACAGGCCTGGGACTTTCTAGTAACGCAGGTGCGGTGGTGGCGGATCGTTTGGCAGACTTATGGAGCTTGGTGAAATTGTTAATATCCAGATTCTCCAATAAGGCCCGATATACTAGTATCATTCCATTGATGCAAAGTTCCACCAACTGCAATTCGGTCACGTTTGGATCATCGCAATCCACTGCACGAGTTTTGAACCTCGTCACATAATCATCTGGATGTTCATTGTTTCGCTGATAAAATCTTCCCAAATCAGAGAGAGTGAGTTGCTCAGACACAAAGAAGTACTTCTTGAGAAAAGCATTAACCATCTGGCTCCAGCTGAGAATACTGTTGGGAGATAGGTTATTATACCAAGTGTATGCCTTTCCCGTTAGAGATTTCGAGAATTCTACACAGTTTGATTTCTTTCATGTATTCCCAATGATTCTAGGAAGCGAGATATATGTTCTCGAGCATTCCCAATACCATTATACATCGAGAATGAAGGTGTGACATATCCTTCGGGAAGAGATTCACGTTGAACTTCAATTGGATATGGAGGTTGATGACGATGAAACAAATCTGAATTTTCAACGTTCTGAGCTTGCAGGAGATTCTGTAAATCTTTACGAGTGACGAAGTTGTGTTGAGAACTTGTGCCTGGCTCACGTGTGGTGTGGATATGAGTGTCCTGATTATCAGGGATCACGTGAACTTGAGAGGGACCCACCCTATTGATGTTGAAAGGGATTTCTGCACGAGTTAACCCTAGGTTTGTTGGTGGTGTTAATTTCTCTGAGAGAGACCTCAAACATGTCAGTAGCTCTAATTGGGTTTTCACCATATTGTTCTGACTTAGGGCTAAATATTGTTGGGTCTTCATGAGATCCGCTATGCTAGGTGAGCCCTCAGTACTCCTTGTTTCTCCAGTGCGGGGCCCAAAGAGAAAAGCTTATGTGCGGCTTGATATAGGAGTGTAAGGAGCAGCAGAGGTGGTAGTACTGGTGGTCCCCACAATATGAGAGAGGGGGGGCGTGATGGCAGGGGGTAAGGATGAGGTGGACCCAGGCTGGACGTCCATAAAGGGTGAGAATGAGGTGGACCCCACATGAGTTGAGGGAACCACGAAATTAGGGTTTTGAGTCGTGATTGGATTCACGTTTTGGATGGTGGGGCCAGCAGAGCTGGTGACGCCCCTAGTTTGGGTGTTGGTGACCCCACTTGTGACAGATGAAGTCGTGGGACCACTGGTGATATTTGGAGAATTCGTGTTCTCTGAACTCTGCCTCCTAGTTTCAACCATCTTTTCTTACAACCGAGATAATGACCTCCCACTGTGGTCGCCAAATGTTTTAGGTGTAAAACAATAAAGAAAATCTGAGGGGTAAAGTGTGAAGTGTGATGATGTAATATGATATTGTAATGGTATTTGAGAGGTCAAGATCGAACAAGACTCGCCTAAACCAAGAAATGGCCGTTCGAGTATTTCTTCAGTTACAAGAAGAGGATATAGGGTTGGTTTAGGGAGGGAAGCAGAGAAAGATGAGATCAGAGAATTGCTATAACTTCTCTGATGTTGTGAATAAAGTTGCTAAAAGAATGGATATTCAGTTCTCACTAGATATTGAATGCTGAATGAGAAGAGTTAATTAATTATCGATGAGATGGATTGATTATACTTGCACTGAATAAAACTGTTTGTTCTGTTGAACTTGAACTGTCTTTCCAAACTGGTCGAGTGACCTATTTATAGCAATAGAATTCCAACTGATCTCGTAAGAAGTGGAAGAAGTGGAAGAGTGGGAGTGTGGAGTATGTGGGTCAAGTCTTGCGCCTAATATTAGGGAAGAATAACAGCCCACTTTCTCATCCCCTCTTTTCAGCAACGTTCACACGACTTAGTTTTTTTCCCGTTGAGTGATTGAGCCGTTGCAATCACACGTGTCGTAGACCGCCAAACCAAAACCCTAAAGAATATCCCCCCATGTAACTTACTTGATTCTCGTAAGATTTGTTAAGTATTGAATATTTGTTAAGTCAAAGATGACCAAGTGCAAAGTCGTACCAATTACTGGTAAACTCAGGACTTTGCATAAAAATAGAGAATTAAGCGATAATCTTGTGTATCTCTTTTATGTTTGGTCTAAGGATTGACCCGGGCAATCGCCATTTAAACCAATGAGGGAAGTCTAAGGATTGAGTTATGCAACCGCCATTTAGACTGAGAGGATTTCAGCAACTCTCTGTGGCAATAGTCAAGTAAATACGACTTTTGATTTGCCATAAATATGAGAAATTAGCTTGTGGCATGTAATGCACCAATTCTCTGAGTAATGAAGACATATGAATGTCCAAAATAATATAAGTCATAGCCATGAGCCATGATTAAGAATTATAGCACTGATTATAGAAGCAAGTCTATAATCAGGAAAACAGACGAGTGATGCTAACACAGCGTAGCCATCATCAAGAATGCATAAGCATTGCCAATCCAAGACCTAAAGATAGGCCACAATAATAATAATAATAATAATAAGCCATGTTGCATATCATAATAATCTTATTAGAAGGTTAAACATAGGACGTAAAAGGATAGGCCATAACATTACGTTATTTTCAGATTTCTGGATAGTTTGCACGTCATCCATTCCAAAAATCACCCAGGCCAGCCTATATTCGCTAAAATAACGAAAGTTTAGTATGTTATAGGGAACTCACAGAGGAGAAACTTTCGTGAAGGAAACTTCTCCTAATTGTTCATGGATTGGGCTGTAAAAATCGTCCTTTGAGACAATTCGTAATCTGCCAGATTTCTAAAATATCATGGAATAAAGTCCATAATCATCTAGGACTTGGATCAGCGGGATCCATAAGTAGAGGCAAGACTAGGGAAGGAGATATTTTAGCTCTAGGAAGGCAAGGATAGCCGTGAGCAAGAGAATGGCCATGGGCCTCCATGAGCGCGAGCTAGGGATGGCCATGAGGCCTCCACAAATTAAGCTAGGGACAGCCATAAGGCCCCCATAAGTTAAGCTAGGGACAGCCATAAGGCCCCCAATAAATTAAGCTAAGCATGGCCGTGAGGCCTCCAAAGGGTAAGCAAGGGCATGGCCGTGAGCCCCCAAAGGTTTTGGCCAAGGCATGGCCGTGGACCTCCAAGGACTTGGCCAAGCCAATGGCACGAGCCTCCAAGGAGTTGGCCAAGACAATGGCCGTGAGCCTCCAAGGAGTTGGCCAATCCAAGGAGTTGGCCAAGCCAATGGCCGTGGGCCTCCAAGGAGTTGGCCAAGCCAATAGCCGTGGGCCTCCAAGGAATTGGCCAAGCCAATGGCACGAGCCTCCAAGGAGTTGGCCAAGCCAATGGCCGCGGGCCTCCAAGGAATTGGCCAAGCCAATGGCGTGAATTACCTAGGGCGTGGCCAAGGAATGGTCGAGGCTAAGAGAGAGATATTCTAGCTTGGGGAAAGCATGGGATTGGCTTAGGGCCAAGATGGGATGGGCTCGTCTCTAGGCAAGCCAAAAGAAGGGACGTGAGCAAGGAGGGATGGGATGGCCGTGGGCCACCCATCATGGGCGTGAGCTAGGCTAAGGAGCAAAAGGGATGGCGAGTTAGACAAGGCACATGCATGAGCATAGGCTAAGGCGCGTGCACAGGCACGGGCGCATGCATAGGTATTTTACGTGTAAGCCAGGGATATTAACCGAGCTACTAGGCTATGGTCAAGAAAGATAAAAATACGGCTAATGGAAACCAAATATCTTATCCCTATTGTAAAATAAATTCATACCTTGTCTCGAGCTATTCCAGGATGCCAGAAATTGATGCAAAATTACTCTTGCAACCTCCTCGCCAAAAACCACCATCAACAGAGGGTGAAGATACAGATGAACCAGTTGATTACGATGCATCTACCGATTCTGATGCATCTGTAGATTCCCATGACATTGTTGACTAGGATGGACCGTAAAAGCACTTAGTTTTCATTAAATTTAAAAACTTAAAATACATCTGCTTAATCGACAATTATGGTTTGTAATAACCTTGTTCTGAAAATTACGACTTAGTGTTGTTTTTGCTTTCTTGCTATTCAAATTACAGTGCTCTATTAAACTTGACTTGTATTTCATTCCGCTCGTGCTTGGTAACTGGAGCAGTAGAAGGTGAAGCATAATTTTCATTCTTCTTCGCTGCAAGTATTAATATTTCTTAGATTTTATGCAGGAGCCACAAGAAGATACCTGTTATCGCCATCCTTTCTACCACCCTGATATTGTATCTATAATTTTCCAGTGCATTTAGACCCGACAATGGACAGTTGCTCGACCAGTGACCAGTCTCTGCGCATGAGAAACAAAGTGATTCTTGTACTGTTTTGGAGTTGAAAATTTCTTAGTTGCAGAAATGCTACTTTTATGAATAGCTTCTTCCAACCATTCAAAATCTCGGCATTCAGGATTCTGACACTTGAGGAACAACCTTGTTGGATTCTTCGCAGTATTCGACTCTTCACAATGTTTTTTTGGACAAACAGAGTAGATCCATGGGCAGGGAGCACTTTTGTAGTCATCGGATTGACATATTGAACATTTGATGATGGAAGCGCACTGCAGTAAAACAAACAAATAGATTAAAAGATAATCTTGCTGCAACTTAAAACCATTGCAATGTAGAAAGAAGAAAGCAGGAGAAAAGATATTATACCTTTGAACATTCCATGGTAGTAGTGATTGGACTGGAGAAGTTGTGAGGAACCTGAGCTAACATTATATGGTTCTTATAGATAAAAATATAGTCGTTAGGAAAGTAGCCGTTCGGGTTTTGAAATTAGATTCTTTTATGTTTTTGAAATTTCTAACAATTTATTGGTTTTGAAATTAAACCAAATTTAGCAATAGAGCCACTTGGTTCAAATTTAGAAAAACATTCAGTTGGATTACGAGATTCGAATTACATTACATAAATAATGAAATGAAAAGTGGCATTACATTACTTAAATTTAATTGCTTTGTGTAAAAATAAATAAATTAAACTTGTTCGTAACATTCATTTGAAGTAGTCATTAATCAAGGATCAGATCATTCTTCGAAGGCCTGGCATAGATAATACCTCAACTTTGATTTATGGACCGTATCCTCGAAGACTTTCCCTCAAAAGATCATAGTAACTAAAAAAGCAGGGGTACCGAAATACAACCAACTTTTCGTTTGGGCTCGTGAGACTTATGGTCAGATCAGGACGATCTCAAAAATCAATATCCAGATCCGTTAACCTGAGTTTGGATCACAAGGATCAGTCCAACGCAAGACAGAGTCTTGGTAAATCCAAGGGATGGATTGAGGACAACGATCAGGTTTATTAATAACGTACTTCTTGTGTTTGCTTTAATTATATAATCAGAGAATATAATGCGGAAAGTAAAGCACACAAGACACCAGAGATTTTTTTAACGAGGAAACTACAACTTGTAGAAAAACCTCGGGACCTCGTCCAGACTGAACACCGCACAGTACAAACTGGCTACAAACACTAGCCTACTATAAGACTTCGGTCTGGGATGTAGCAGAGACCAATTCCACCCTCCAAGCGAACTGGCTACTGTCGCACTCCTTACGTCTCTAGATCCCCCACAGATCATCATGCCCTTGATTCCCCTAGCTGACGTCCATTACAGGCCTAGGAGTTGCTTTAACCGCTGTTAAAGGCTTGTGTCAACAATTCCGGCTTTGCAACCTCAATTGTCAACTGTATGTTTGAACTGTCCTCTATCAGTTTTGATATACACAAAGTGACTTCCTTAGGATTGCTCCAGGTCATACGGAAATCTACTTACAAGCGGGGGCTGACAAGTAAACCGAGTAAACTATGCCCAACTTGTCTCTACCAAGCTCAGTTGTAAAAAGAATCAGTTAAGAAACTTAAACAACTGGAGCTAACTAGGTCTTACAACATCGAGTGCAGCCGTGCGTTGCTTCCTTTCGAAACCCTGTATGTAACGTATCAGTTCTTGAATGGCCTTATATCAGAAGAGAAGGACCGTAGAATAGAAAAGAACGTGATCAGGTTACCAAGGTTACAGGTTAATCCAATTTCAACCTTTGAGGTCTCAATCTCCTACCTGTGCTTCCCAACTCTCAAGAGAAGTCTTTATAGTCGTAGGTAAATCCCGTGAGGAACTGCTTACCTAATAGAGGATGACCATAGCACAACAAGCGTTCACCGAAGTGAAAAGAGTTTTACGATCTCTTCCCTAAGGAATCTTCACGTATGCTTGATGCTTGCGGTATTCGTCCTTAGACACCTCTATTTATAACACTCAATAAGATAGGTTGCTTTGGAATAAAGCAATCAATTACTTGTCCCACAAGTTTTGGAAACCCTAAACTTGCAAACCAAGTAATAAAGATTAATCTCAATTGGAATTCATTAATCATTTATCTGCCAAGTGTTTTGTTAGCTCAAAAACACTTCAAGATAGAAATCCAACAGACCAGAGATAATCTTTATCTTATTGACACATTGAGAACCGTACCACATAAGATATTTTCGTGATAATCCAAGCCAACTAAGATATAAAGGAGTTCAGAGTTTAACCCGAGTGAAAATCCATAAGAATATTCACTTGGGACGGTTTGCGAACCGTCCATCTGAATCACAGCCAAGAGTATCAGGTTCGCGTAGGTACGCGTACAAAATGACACTCTGGAACTCAGAAGAAAAACCGAGTTTATGTTCCACGTACGGTTCGGGAACCGTCCGCTCTTCAGATTAGGGTTTAACAGGACCCGCTGTAATTGTATAAATTCCCATTATACAATTACACCCATTGATTTACCAAATCCTTAGATCTAGTTCACACACACACACATGAATATCAAAGTAAAGCACACAAGAGACATTTTTAACGTGTTCGGAGCTTATCTTGCTTCCTACATCACGGATTTATTAGTAGTGATATTTGATAATCATACATAG
>JAJJMA010039022.1:21280-36006 GCA_023529015.1 Papaver nudicaule
GATGCTTTTATTTGTAGAAGGCACTTTCTACACTCACACCCGCTTGAAGTTCTGGGCTTAACCAGTACTTAGACGTGTGTGACGTCCTCAGCTGTAATCCACTGGACTCTTGCTCAAGAGCACTCCTTTAGATTCACCCATATCCAACAAGTGATTTGCAAGCAAACCATTGCAATGGACAAATGGTATTGAATTTATCTCATGCATTCTTGTAACCTTAGTATTTGCGGGAACAAACACTAACATAACACATGGTCATGTAGACAAGAACACGATCTCAATCGCTATTATAACACTACCAAAGTAGCCGACTATTTCGAAAGATAGAGAAAGTAGAATAGAAGAATTTCCATAAAAGTCATAACTCCTACTAACCTTTTGTCGATGAAGAATAATTGATGTCTTATTTGTCTTCACAGTCTTCGTCTTCAAGGTCTCAACTACTTAGTCTATATCCCAATTCCGAAATCTAAACTCTAGTAGGCTAAATCAAGAATTGTGTTTTGACACCTAAAACTGACAACTAGCTTGACATACCAACGCTAGTGGGTTTGACCGGACAATGCCCTAACAATAACTTTCATGGGAAAATTGACATTGATGCACTTCAAAATATAAGGATGATGCGTAATCTTTCTGAATATATATACAATGGAAAATATAGGTAAATAAGCATTTAAATCTAGAAAATAAATCACAAAACGAAATAAGAATACTCATTAGTTGTTCTTCGGTCCATGAGGGTTGTTCTTAGGTAACCGCAATCATATACGCCGCAAATAATAAAACATCTTTTTTGATTGTTCCATATCTAACTATTACTGATATGCATGATCTTTCATTGGGGTTTCCGGTGAGCACGTCAAAAGTTTGAAGAATCCTTTGCCAGAATACCGATTTGTTTGGTGCAGCTCGAAAGCCAACCTCTAAGGCTCTAGTGATATAACCAATTGTAATAGCAATATCTTCAGCGGTAGTTAACCATATTAAAGTGATTTGAGAGTGTTAGAGCATGGCTCGGTCAACCTCACTAAGTGTTGGTATGTCAAGCTTAGTTGTCAATTTTAGTGATCAAAACTCGACTGCTAAACAACACACGTTAGGTAAGGTCATCATTGAGTTAGCTTTAGGTTGTGGAAGATTTTGGTAGGATTTAGAATCACTATTTGAAGAGTTGAAGAAGACTGAAGATCAAACGAAGACATCCAGCTTCATCATTCAAGAGGTAATAACGCGATTCCATTATCGTTTACACTTGCGCTACAAAAGACAAAAACATAACTCATTGTTGAAAGATTTACGTTATGACTTGATCACTTGTGATCAGTGTGTCTTAAGATATAACTCTGCTTTATCGCTTGCGATATTGTTGTTGAAGTTATGATGTTCCATATTACTTAGAGCTTTTTTTACTTCTCCGTCTCTAAGTAATATGAGGTTTTTCCTAAAACCTTCGAGTTGGATATAGCAGTTGTGAGGTTGTCTCGGTGGTATTACGAGATTTAACCATCATAGTATTGTGTTTCTACTTGCCTAGTCTGACTCTGTCGTATTGATTAGCAAGTACTTGTATAAGCTAAATGTAAGGGAGATCGTGATTCACACTTATGTTGTGTAGACTCGATATACTGCTGTTCTGAGTTCGAATACTACGTTTTGGCTCTGATTACTGAAGTTCTGAATTATTTATTTAATTCTTGATATATGAACATCTTGTACGCCATATCATACTTTTAGATTTCGAAACCATATTCTTGATTATCTCATCTTATGGATTTTCAGAGTTCGAAACCTCAATGTAGGTTTTGGTAAAACTAAACTTTGATTTCGAAAGCATAATCTGGTTTTCGCATCCATGAGCTATTTGGTCTAAATAAAATATGACCAATTAGAGAACAGGAGTTCGAAACGATGTTTGCTGGCTAACAGTGACTTGAGAATCGAGACCAACGTGTCTTGACCATGTGAGTTCTAAAAGGTCGAAAAGACCCCGGGGTTCCCTAAAGGTTTATGTGAACTGGGAAATATAACCTGTGCGTCAAGGACAAAAAGGTATGATGATGAAACGTCTCTTGACCACATGGACTCTCAAGTTCGACACCAAACATTTGTGACGATACTAATATGTGTTTCTTGTTTCGAAACCTTAACCAAGGTTTTATTAAACATAATCTAGAGTTCGAAAAAAGCTTTGGTTTCGCTATGTGGAAACTTGATTTGGGAACCTTAATTCGGTTCTGGTCATATATGAACTTTAGGATCCGAAACCTTAATTTGGTTTCTGCCAAACAGTATGTAGACTTCGAAACCTAAAAATGGTTATCTCAGAATGCGTATTTTATACAGATAAGATCTTGATGCAACCTGTGCCAAGGATTTAATAAAGGTTCTGAGTACAAAATTATGTATTCCTAAGGAAGAATCTATTATACCAAGTGCTGAAACTCTGAGATCTGGTGAAAATCCTAGCAAAGGTGATAACAAGGAAAACAAGAGCAATACTGATATCACTTTGGATAAAAGGAAGAACAAACGGATATTTTTGAAAAACAAACAAGAAAAATACCAAAATTATCCTATTACAAAGCAGTGGCTTACGGTAACCAATGAGGTAAGAAATTTAAGAAATGAGCTTTCTAATTTTCAAAGTATTAATCTTTATGCTACATGAAGAGACGAGGGTACCGAATACACCACCAATCTTTTATTTTAGTCCACCTATAAGTCAAATCTTGAACGGTTCCTGTAATCAAGAACTCAAGAACAAGATCTCCTTCAGATCTGATTGATTCACACAAGGGAGTCAATACAAGAATCCGAAAGGCTATGTCAACAACCAAGTACGATACTTTAATTATAAATGATAAATCAAATATAACGCGGAAGTAACGTAAAATACACACAAGATTTTTGTTAACGAGGAAACTACAAACTCGTAGAAAAACCCCGGGACCTCGTCCAATTTGAATACTCGAATTAAGCCGCCAACACACCTACTCTCAGACTTCGAACTAGCTGGTGCAGACAATATGACCCTAATACGACTATTAGTCACAAAGATTTCCCCTCAGTATCTCTATGCCTCCAACCACAACAAGGTTGGCACGCACATATACTCCCTTACGCAAATAGACGTCCTTTACTGTCTTACACAAGAGTTTCCTCACAGCCCGTCGCGAGGACTATCGCTACCCGACCTCCAATCGGACGATTACAATCTTATGGAAAACAACCAAATAGCGGTAGGTCAAATCGTTAGATGATATCCTTGGTAACTAACAGATATTTCACCGAAGTCGTTTTACACCAAGAGCGAGGATGTTGAGTTTACTTAGGCAATAAACACCTCGAGATATCGATCAAGGTTTCAAAACCTAAACTCCCGAAAGAGCAACTTTGTCGTTCCAGTTGGGATCAAGCAGATAGCTGTAGCAAGTACGATATGATATGACCTTGAAGAACAGTGTACCTGCAAAGAACAAATCTAATAACAACAATCTTGATTCCACTCAATATCTATAGTTTAGGCACACGAACCGAAAGCGGCTTACCGACAAATCCAGGTTAATAGATAAAAAGTATGTTCTAATCACAATGATCTTGAGTGGCATTATTGCAGAAGAGAAGGACCATAGAATACAAGATCAAAAGGTTTGATAGACGTGATAGAACATAACACAAGTACAATACAAATAAGACTAGTAAAACATGAACTAGTTTCCCGCAGAGGTACTTCTAGGATTCTCGATCCCTAAAGACTTTCACGTAATTTTAGACCAAGAGCAAAAGCTCAAAGGTAACTGAAAAGAAAAGTGGCAGAAACAAGCTATCAATTCTGAAGAAGAACTTGGTAGAGGGATAAAGCTTTCATGAGAGATACCACTTCTATTTATATTGACCAAGGCTTAACTTTGAAATGAGGCTAACTTAATTTCGGAAATTCATTAAAGCACATTTCCATATTAGTTCCGAATTCCTCACTTAGACAGATCTAATACTATAGCATTTTACATTAAAGAAAAATATAATTCATAAATGAAAATATATTTTCAATAAATGTTTGGCCAATAGTTAACAAAGCACATAATACTCATAAGGTATATTTGGATATTTCATTAATTCGAAATATGGTGCTTACCAAATATGCTCCCTGGGAAAGAGCTCTATTCGAAACGTGTCCTTTAGTTTCGAAAATCTCCTTAAGGTATTATTTATTACTTCCAAATGTCGTCATCAACTTTAATAATGTCGACATCACTTCATAGGCTTTGTTGGACGGGCCAGAACGATCCTAGGTGGAAGTGGGATCTGGTCCAACGTGGTTCAACGTTCCGCATAAATGTATCCATACAGACGTGGACAAGCCTTGTGTATTAAGCTTAAGTGAACACGTAGGTTCAAGAGACATTCTGAATCACGCATAAAGATGTACCATGGATGTACAGTGCATGATTCAAAATGTTGAATCTCCTGAATTCTTGATTCCAATGTAGATGATCACGTTAATGATATCCAAGAATTCAAATCAAAACATCAAATGAATAAAAAAATGAATACAAGTAGTAAGATCATATGAAGATCTAATCACGTACAGTATTGATCGGAAATCATGTGTCTACTAACTAGGGCGACTAACCATATTTTTGATGATAACTTAAACAACTTAGTTGTACATTGAAGATGAACTAATTCAAACTTCAAACTGAGAATATTAAACTCATTCATTCGTTGAAGTACAAATCAAAATTGTAGAGTTTGAACTTCGAAAATGCGCATTCTGAGATAACCATTTTAAGGTTTCGAAACCTACATATTGTTTGGCAGAAACCAGATTAAGGTTTTGAAATCTAAAGTTCATTATATGACCAGAACAAAATTAAGGCTCCCAAATCAAGTTTCCATATAGCGAAACCAAAGTGAGGTTTCGAAATCTAGATTCTGTTTAACAAAACCTTGTTTAAGGTTTCGAAACAAGAAATACATATTGGAGTTTTATCACATATGTTTGGTGTCGAACTTGAGACTCCATGTGGTCAAGCACCATTTCAGCATCACACCTTTTTATCCTTGACGCACAAGTTATATTTCCCGGTTCACATAAACCTTTAGGAAACCCCAGGGTATTTTCGACCTTTTAGAACTCATATGGTCAAGATTCATTGATCCTTATTCTCAAGTCACTGTTAGCCATCAAACATAGTTTCAAACTCATGTTGTCTCATTGGTCACAATATTTATGTTTCAGACCAATAGCTCACGGATACGAAAACTAAATTATGGTTTTGAAATCAACGTTTGGTTTTACCAAAACCTACTTTGAGGTTTCGAACATTGAAAATCCATAAGATGAGATAACAAGAATATGGTTTCGGAATCCAGAAGTTTAATATGGCATACGAGATGTTCATATACAGAATCAAGTAAATGATTCAGAACTTCGGTATTCAGAGCCAAACCAAGATGTGGCATTCGATGCTCTGAACAGCAGTATATCGAGTGTACACAACATAAGTGTGAGTCACGATCTCTCTTACATTTAGCTCATACAAGTATTTGCTAATCAATCTGACAGAGTCAGACTAGGTAAGTAGAGATACAATACTGTGATGGATTAAATCTCGTAGTACTACCGAGACAACATCACACTGCTATATCCAACTCAAAGGTTTTAGGAAAAACCTTATATTACTTAGAGACGGAGAAGAAAAGAAAGCTCTAAACAATATTGGAACGTCATAACTTCAACACAAATATTGCAAGTGATAAAGTGGAGTTATCTTAAGACACACTGATCACAAGTGATCAAGTCATAACGTAAAGCTCAAGTAGAGAGTTATGTTTTTGTCTTTTGTAGTACAAGTGTAAAAGATAATGGAATCGCATTATTTAGTTTCACTAACCTCTTGAAAGATGAAGCCGGATGTCTTCGTTTGATCTTCAGTCTTTCTTCAGCTCTTCAAGTAGTGATTCCAAATCCTACCAAAATCTTCCATAACCTAATGCTAACTCACTCATGACTTTACCTAATGTGTGTTGTTTAGCAGTCGAGTTTTGATCACTAAATTTGACAACTAAGCTTGACATACCAACACTTAGTGAGGTTGACCGAGCCATGCTCTAAAAATCTCCCCCTTTGTCAATTTTAGTGACAAAAACTCTTTACATAGATGAACGAGAAATTTCAAACCTAAGTTCTACGCTTCGAGTTCTTCTGCTTAACTTGACAGCACACCAATAGTACCTGCAAAATGTGTCAGTCTGCAAACAAGATATGTACTATTGAAAACCCAAATGAGAACCAATACACTTACTCCCACTGAATGTAAGCTTGGATGTATATCAAGTCCGACGTATTATTATCAAATGTAGCACAACGCGAAAGTCTACAGTACTAGTAACATCTAGTGTTACTCCCCCTTCGTTAATGGTTTCATTCATTTTTCAATATACGCACATGCATTTTTCTCCCTATATGACCCTGCTTATTTTCAAAGACCAGGCTATCAATATTTCTCCCCCTTTTAGTCAAAAAGAATTGACAAAGGGTCTCGAAAATATTTGGGTTCGAGATAAATGCTCAAGTTCAGAGAACTCGATTCAACATATAAGAATGATTGCATTCATAAGGGTTAGCATTTCGACAATATATAAATATATATATATATGATAATAATCAGCACAAGTAACTGTCAGGAAATATAAAAGATATAAGCAGATATGAGTTATATTCCCTGTATATGCCACAACCACGCTACCCTAAAGATATTTTTCTATTAAGCGCAAGTTCACAAAAAAACTCTCCCCCGTTGATTGTCATTCCCTCGGACATGAGAACAACGGAATAGTCTTCGCCAGCAAAAGACTAAGATCTGGTTTTGGATTTTCGAACACGTCCGTAGTCTTACTAGATTATACCAAAGCCACTGATTTATGCGTATATTATAACTCTTAGTCATAAGACACAAAGAGATCCAATAGCATTCTAACTAGCATAAAATCAATCTCCTCCTTACATAGTTATACTTATACCTGCGTACAAAGTCATTAGTACAAACATAACAGCCACAAACATAAGGAGGCCGAGATATCAAGATATTAAAACAATTATATAGATCAGATCCATATGAGATAAAAGAATTATCTTGATAACCTGCAACATACATTCATAATAGATTTGGAAATATTAAATCAAATGTTGCATTCGAAACTGGCGTAATAATTTTTGTTTTTATTATTTTCGATTTTCCTGATTTTTAATTTTTCGAATTAAATACTCATAAACAAAATCGAAACTCACGCAATATATTTTTATTATTCTTTTCGAAACAGGAATTGAAAAATAACAATTCAAATACATAAAAACTCTACTAATAATTTTTATTTTATATAGTGTCTTTGAGTAAAATTATTATTTAACTTAGGTGACGAACAATGTCACTTGAAAGTTTCTTCAAGATCCTCAAATTTTTCAACTTCAGCATCGCAGAAATCTCCACTGATTTCACGAATCCGCTTCACAGTGTCTTGACTGTGCTCATGTGCCAAAGAGCTGACTTTTCGATTTACATTTCAGATGAACTTACGATTTCCCAATCCAAGTTGTATGAGACGTCTTTGGTTACGAATAACCACTCTTTGTTGTTGCATAAGTCTATGCTGAAAGTTTACAGTGTTCGAAATCATTTGTTTGATGTTGAACAAATCCATTTTTGCATCAAGGCAATTTTGGACAAGTAGATCAATGATAGCAGCATTGGAAGATCACACATCTTTTCCTTTGAGAGGAGTTGTCTTGTCTGGATCTAGGGAAATCTTAATCGATTTGTTAAAATCAGCAGATAACTCTTCATTGGCATTATTCATATTTTCAATGAGTTTTGCCTTTGATCTTGTTTGGACCATCATTTGCAATCAAAAGACTATAGACAAGAAGAGGGTTTTTTATACCTAAATAGAAACCTTTAAGTCATTAAAGCAAATATTTGAACCTGTCAGAAATACTTCATCGAATATTATTCTCCATAAATCTGAGATATTTCGAAAACGTAGAGGATTCGAAATCAAGGCTGGGAAATATCATAAAATCTTTGACCTATAGTTTTATTTTGGGGAAATTTCCAAAGCATGTGACAAACTCATATATCCTAAATATATACTTATATATTCATATATATATATATATATATATATATGTATATGTATATATATTACATTTAGTGTCAGATATTCAGATGTTCTCTCATCCTTCAAAATTCAGAAGGACACTGTGGATGAGAGAACCCTTTTTGCTGATTAGCCAGAACCAGATACAGTCGGGTGATACCCCACGGGATGAGCCACTTTTACTACAAGATGGACATAGCTGATTGTTAGTGCTATCACAACTTGAGGTTGACCTGGATTGATTGAATAACCACGAGAGTGTGGAGTTTTTTTTTTTTTTTTTTTATAGAAGATCGCTTCTTTAGACCATGCATGGCAGAGAGTCGTGCTAGATCAGCAAGAGCTTGTCTAATCTCTCTAAACACGTGTTCAAGTTTTTGTATAGACTCATCATGAAATTTTAGTAGCATATTCCTTTCCTAGTCAAATGTGCAGTCCAAATTTTTAGATCTCAACTTGTTTAGAAGGAGTTCCCTTTTTGAAACTGGTGAGTTATATGGGGTTTCTTCTAAAGAAATATATATGCAAAACTTGCAAGACATCTAAGATCATTTTCAGCAATATTTGAAGGAAATTTTGTGGATAATGCTTCTAACATTTTTGTCCTTATACTTTACTCAGTGATGACTTGTTGAAGTACATCTGAGGAGTCAAGAACATCATATAATCTAGTACAGTAATCCTTGAATGGTTCACCTGGTTTGATAGCGAGATTGTTCCATTCTGGAAGGATAGTATCATAGTTATGTGATACTTGTCTGTAGAGTGTGTTAAGTGTAGCCCATGCATCATGTGAGCTTTTACAGGCGATAATATAACTCAGAGCCTCACAATGAACATCACGTAGAATGGTATTAAGACCTATATCATTATTACATGCCATACTTCTTTCATCATACGTGTATTCAGCTAGAGTTTTTTGTTCAAGAGTAGTGTCGTTAACGGGAGGGATATAACCGACAACAATGAGAAACCATACCTCAAAATTGAGAGTTTTGAGATATACTTCCATAAGGCGTTTCCATTGTTGAAAGTTTGTTCCGTCAAATCTTGAAAGTAAGTTGACGTGATACGAATCATAGTTCATATTCATGTTTTTCTTATAGGTTGGATTGAGCCAAACACAGATTGTTAGATCTTAAGGTGTTTGCCCGCTCTGATACCAATTGAAAAGACGAGGGTACTGAGTACACCACCAATCTTTTATTTTAGTCCACCTATAAATCAAACCTTGAACGGTTTCTGTGATCAAGAACTCAAGAACAATATCTCCTTCAGAACTGATTGATTCACACAAGGGAGTCAATACAAGAATCCGAAAGGCTATGTCAACAACCAAGTATGATACTTTAATTATAAATGATTAATTAAATATAACGCGGAAGTAAAGTAAAATACACACAAGATTTTTGTTAACGAGGAAACTACAAACTCGTAGAAAAACCCCGGGACCTCGTCCAGTTTGAATACTCTTAAGAATTAAGCCGCCAACACACCTAGTCTCAGACTTCAGACTAGCTGGTGCAGACAATATGACCCTAATACGACTATTAGTCACAAAGATTTCCCCTCAGTATTCCTACGCCTCCAACCACAGCAAGGTGGTCACGCACATATACTCCCTTACGCAAACAGACGTCCTTTACTGTCTTACGCAAGAGTTGCCTCACAGCCCGTCGCGAGGACTATCGCTACCCGACCTCCAATCGGACGATTACAACCTTATGGACAACAACCAAATAGCGGCAGGTCAAATCGCTAGATGATATCCTTGGCAACTAACAAATATTTCACCGAAGTCGTTTTACACCAAGAGAGAGGATATTGAGTTTACTTAGGCAATAAACACCTCGAGATATCGATCAAGGTTTTAAAACCTAAACTCCCGAAAGAGCAACCTTGTCGTCCCAGTTGGAATCAAGCAGATAGTTGTAGCAAGTACGATATGATATGACCTTGAAGAACGGTGTACCTGTAAAGAACAAATCTAATAACAACAATCTTGATTCCACTCAATATCTATAGTTTAGGCACACAAACCGAAAGCGGCTTGCTGACAAATCCAGGTTAATAGATAAAGAGTATGTTCTAATCACAACGATCTTGAGTGGCCTTATTGCAAAAGAGAAGGACCATAGAATAAACAAGATCGCAAGGTTTGATAGACGTGATAGAACATAACACAAGTACAATACAAAGAAGACTAGTAAAACATAAACTAGTTTCCCGCAGAGGTACTTCTAGGATTCTCGATCCCTAGAGAATACTTTCACGCAATTCTAGACCAAGAGCAAAAGCTCAATGGTAACTGAAAAGAAAAGCGGCAGACACAAGCTATCAATTCCGAAGAAGAGTTTGGTAGAGGGATAAAGCTTTCAGGAGAGATGCCACTCCTATTTATATTGACTAAGGCTTAGCTTTGAAATGAGGCTAACTTAATTTCGGAAATTCATTAAAGCACATTTCCATATTAGTCCCGAAATTCCTCACTTAGACTCATATCATTTAACAAGATCTAATACTATAACATTTTACATTAAAGAAAAATATAATTCATAAATGAAAATATATTTTCAATAAATGTTTGGCCAATAGTAAACAAAGCACGTAATACTCATAAGGTATATTTGGATATTTCATTAATTCGAAATATGGTGCTTACCAAATATGCTCTCTGGGAAAGAGTTCAATTCGAAACGTGTCCTTTAGTTTCGAAAATCTCCTTAAGGTATTATTACTTCCAAATGTCGTCATCAGCGTTAATAATGTCGACATCACTTCCTAGGCTTTGCTGGACGGGCCAGAACGATCCTAGGTGGAAGTGGGATCTGGTCCAACGTGGCTCAACGTTCCGCATAAACGTATCCTTACAGACGTGGAAAAGCCTTGTGTGTTAAGGTTAAGTGAACACGTAGGTTCAAGAGACGTTTTGAATCACGCATAAAGATATACCATGGATGTACAGTGCATGATTCAAACGAGCTATAGCAAAATGTTGAATCTCCTGAATTCTTGATTCCAATGTAGATGATCACGTTAATGATATCCAAGAATTACATGATTCCAAGTAGTAAGATCATACGAAGATCTAATCACGTAAAGTATTGATCAGAAATCATGTGTCTACTAACTAGAGCGACTAACCATATTTCTGATGATGACTCAAACGACTTAGTTGTACATTGAAGATGAACTAATTCAAACTTCAAACTGAGAATATCAAACCCATTAATTCGTTGAAGCACAAATCAAAATGATAGAGTTTGAACTTCGAAAATACGCATTCTGAGATAACCATTTTAAGGTTTCGAAACCTACTAACTGTTTGGCAGAAACCAGATTAAGGTTTCGAAATTTAAAGTTCATTATATGACCAGAACCAAATTAAGGTTCCCAAATCAAGTTTCCATTTAGCGAAACCAATGTGAGGTTTCGAAATCTAGTTTATGTTTAAAAAAACCTTGTTTAAGGTTTCGAAACAAGAAACACATATTGGAGTTTTATCACATATGTTTGGTGTCGAACTTGAGAGTCAATGTGGTCAAGCACCGTTTCAGCATCACACTTTTTTACCCTTGACGCACATGCTATATTTCCAAGTTCACATAAACCTTTAGGAAATCCCAGGGTCTTTTCGACCTTTTAGAACTCACATGGTCAAGATTCATTGATCTTGATTCTCAAGTCACTGTTAGCCAGCAAACATAGTTTCAAACTCATGTTGTCTCATTGGTCACAATATTTAAGTTTCAGACCAATAGCTCACGGATACGAAAACCATATTATTGTTTCGAAATCAACGTTTAGTTTTACCAAAACCTACATTGAGGCTTCGAACATTGAAAATCCATAATGAGATAACAAGAATATGGTTTCGGAATCCAGAAGTTTAATATGGCATACAAGATGTTCATATACAGAATCAAGTAAATAATTCAGAACTTCAGTATTCAGAGCCAAACCAAGACGTGGCATTCAATGCTCAGAACAACAGTATATCGAGTCTACACAACATAAGTGTGAGTCACGATCTCTCTTACATTTAGCTCATACAATTATTTGCTAATCAATCCGACAGAGTTAGACTAGGTAAGTAGAGACACAATACTGTGATGGATTAAATCTCGTAGTACTACCGAGACAACATCACACTGCTATATCCAACTCGAAGGTTTTAGGAAAAACCTTATATTACTTAGAGACGGGGAAGAAAAGAAAGCTCTAAGCAATATTGGAACGTCATAACTTCAACACAAATATCGCAAGCGATAAAGTGGAGTTATCTTAAGACATACTGATCACAAGTGATCAAGTCATAACGTAAATCTCAAGTAGCGAGTTATATTTTTGTCTTTTGTAGCTCGAGTGTAAAAGATAATAGAATCACGTTATTTAGATTTATTAACCTCTTGAATGATGAAGCCGAATGTCTTCGTTTGATCTTCAGTCTTTCTTAAACTCTTCAAGTAGTGATTCCAAATCCTACCAAAATCTTCTACAACCTAAAGCTAACTCACTCATGACTTACCTAATGTGTGTTGTTTAGCGGTCGAGTTTTGATCACTAAATTTGACAACTTAGCTTGACATACCAACACTTAGTGAGGTTGACCGAGCCATGCTCTAACACTACACCTCACTACTTGCCACTTCAGTATGTGCTATACCCTTTTAGGCCTCAAACCAATATCTCAACATATCACTTCTGTACATGTTGTATTCAATGCAACTCTAAGATGAGTGGTCAGCATCCTAATCCGTACAAGAATTTCGAAAGTTCGAAACAAGAAGAGTGTTAACAACGAAAGTCTGCCATATGAAAAAGAAATCATTTTAGTGGATTCTGGAACCACTACTGATGAAAAACGCGTACTTACGCGTGAAAACACTTAGTCCATTTCATGAACTTGCACATCCTTGCAATATTCAGGTATTAAGAGGGTTCGTGCATAACTATGTAAGATAGTGTTGTATCATCAATAGTTAGAAAATATTTTGTTTTCTCTATCTGTTAAAAGCATTATATCTCTTTAACATTGTTAAATCGAGATTATCTACTCTCTACCAAATGAATTTTCATTTTTTTAATTCGCAAAAATATTAAAAAAATTATATTACCAATCTGGTTATTGCGAATTTTAGAGAAACATAATTAATGCCGATAACAATTAAAAATGTTCCATTAACTAAAATTCTATATTTCTGTTTCGAAATTTAAAATATTATTAAGGTAGGATATTTTAAAATATTCCTTGTTTCCGAAATCTTGTTTTCGAAATCAGATTGTGTTTGGCAATTGTGGATTTCCATAATAAGTTCCGAACCATATTTTGGAAATATACCTAAAATATTAAAAATACATCTTTGGCAGGGTTCGAATCTAGTTATCTATTCAAAGTTATCAAGATGAACCACTTTCGAAATCACCTCTCGTACTTGTCTCTCTTTCTTTTCTTCACCTAAAAGAGAAAAACTTATTTCGAAATTTCTGTTGTTATGAAAGGAAATACTGCTGATGCTCCTCCTTCTCTTGAAGGGTTTGAAGGCTTGTTCGAAAAACCAATTGTACTTGATGAAGAATATGTGGTCAATCCGTGCCACATCAAACTAATTGAAGATATGGACAATATTGTTGCAATGGTTTCCACAAGTAGTGTAGTCGATCTTTTTGGATATTACAAAGTGATTAAGGAACAAGTTGCTTTGAACACTAGGGAACAACAACTGATGAGTTTGCGTCTGAATCGTGCATGTGAAAACATAGAAATCCTGATGAAGCTGTTCAAGAAACTTCTAGGGTGCAATTCTCAAGAACCCTCATCCACTTCTGAGTAGTCATTATATGACATATCTAGAGTTCTAGGGTTTCCTATAGATCCTTCCGATGTTATTCGAAAATATTATAAAATAAAAATTCTATTTGTTTGTTATTTTTAAGTTTGCAATTCTGTTTCGAAAATAACAAAAATAATACGTGAGTTTCGATTCGGTTTATTCGAAAACTAAAAATTGAAAAACTGAAAATTAAAAAATATCACGCCAATTCCAAATGCAACATTTTGATATGATATTTCCAATCCATTAACAAATATTTATTGCGGGTTCTCAAGATTATACATTTATTTCCTATGGAGCTGATCTATATAATTGTTATTTAAATATCTTGATATCTCGGCCTCCTTATGTATGTGGATGTTATGTTTGTACTAATGACTTTGTACGCAAGTATAAGTATAACTATGTAAGAAGAAGATTAATTTATGCTAGTCACAATACTATTGGATTCATTGATGTCTTATGACTGGAATTATAGTATATGCATAAATCATGTATTGGTTTTGATATAATCTCGTAAGACTACGAACATGTTCGAAAACCCAAAACCAGATCTCAAGTATTTCTCTGCCAAAGACTATTTTCGTGTTCTTATGTCCGAGGGAAGGACAACCGACGCTTCATAGAAAAATATCTTTAGGGGAGCGTGGTTGTGGAATATACAGGGAATATAACTCATATCTGCTTATATCTGTTATATTTCCTGACAGGTTACTTGTGCTGATTATT
>JAJJMA010039026.1:0-16555 GCA_023529015.1 Papaver nudicaule
TATCGTGATTATTTAATCTAGAACAGAGGTCCACCTCGTTTTTATCGCCTTATCTTAATCTCACCTCATTCTCTCATTCTCTCTCTTCTTTTCATTTCTCAAAAAGCTTGTGAGAGCAAACTATTCTACAGCTTCATCTCGAGCAACCCTAACCCCTCTTTCCATCTTCATCTTCTCCACAAAACCCAAATTAATTCTCTACTAAACCCAAAGACAACCGCAACAGTTTCTTTCTCACCTTCAAACCAAAAAACCCAATTTTTTGATCTATCTTCATTTATTTTATGTTGGTTGTCTTTTATTGGGGTTTTTGATTTGGGGTTTCCTGAGTTTTAGTAGTGGGTTGGGGTCTGAAACCTTCGGAAATCAAAACATTTTCTTCTCTCCTCTCTCTCTCTCGATTCAATTTCTCTGTAAAAATCGAGAGCATGAGAAGAAGAAACAGAAAAAAAAAAAAACTAGAAAGAAAGAAAAAACCCCAATGAAATGGAGAATATGATATCACTGGTTAGCAAATTACAATGAGCATGTAAACCTTTAGGTGATCATGGTGAAGAATCTGCAGTACCAACTCTTTGGGATTCTTCCTGCTATCGCCGTTGTCTGTGGTCAGGTATGCATAAATATCTTCTTCAATCTTGTACTGACTCTGTGTCTTTAGATCTTAGATCGGTTTTAGATTCGCTTTGATTTGAACCGGTTGAGTTAGGTTTTAGTTTTATATACTGATCTTGTATCCTTAATTTGTGTAGAGTTCTGGGAAATCGTAAGTATTGGAGGGTATAGTTGGAAAGGATTTCTTGCCTCGTGGATCTGGTAATTGTGAAATTGATGTTTGAATTTGTTTAGTTATTGATTTTTGTTGTGATTTTGGATTGTTTTTTGTGAAAATGCCATGGTGATTTGCAGGGATTCTGACTTGTGTTACAGTTACATAAGATTGATGAAGCAAGAGAGAGCTTATGCGTCTTCCGCGAAAGCGGTTCACTGATTCCGGTAAATAATTGTTTGGAGATTTAAATGAATTCTGGAATACTAGATCTCTGAATGCAAATGTTCTGTCCGCAGTTACTATTGATGCTCGTTCTTGACTGATTTAGTGTCATTACAATTGATCTTTTGATTTGTTAGTATTGCGTGAACTTCTGTTGTTTTTTCGGGGTTACTGAGTTGTTTTTTGTGTGTGTTAGCTTGGAGATAAGGCTGATCGAGAGACTGGTCGTGGGAAGGGAATCTCTAGTTTTCCCATTCATCTTAGTATTTACTTTCCAAATGGTAAGATTAAGATGCTTCTTCACATTTGGTTACTGTTTTTAGTTTTTTTGTTTACTTTTGAGCATGGTATTGAATCATGTAAATGTTTCAACCAACTATAAAATGTGATGCATCTGTGCCTTTTTTTTTCTTCTTATTTTGTTTATATCTGCACTGTGTGGGTTATAAGATAGAAGTTTGAAAATTACTGCATATTTAGTCTTAACAGCTAAAATGAATATCAGTTTGTAGCTGTTGCGTCTTTGGTCAAGAAAGTATCCGATACTAGCATTGCGGGAAGGGCTCCTACCATCTAGCTGTTGTAAGTATTTTGCCTTTTGTTTGTTTATTTTCTTGTAGTGTTTTATGATTTTCATGGTGCTTGAAAGTATCTTACCCATAGAACAAAATATATTGATTTATGCTTGGTCATTTTCTGAAACATGCTCATTAGGTGGTTAGCTTCAGGGAATGGCCTTTGATTTCCAAGTATAGAGAATCAGTGAATACACAATCTGCATAGGTTGAAATGATTGATTCTTTGTTTAAAGGTATCCGATACAGAGGATCAAGACAATGTTAAGTATGTTGTTCGCATCGCTCTGTAATGAAATGAATAAGTTGTTTGATGCCTAGTTGAGCCATTTCTCTATTTTACTTGCTGTAATATTTTTGGTAGACTTGTTTTTATGTGTAAGTTGATTTTCTCACAATAATAATGGTCAGCCGTTGTCCTCCTGTGCCCTTTCAGCCACAAGCTCCTATATGGCTATATATTTGTTTTTATTGATGCCTGAGTTTGAGATGCTGACTTGTTTTTGTATTTTATTTGATTGCCAGGGAGTTGCTTCCTGATTTTTTTGAGAGTTCAGGTAACGGATACAAATAATAATTTTCAGGTACGTTGCTTCCTCTTAGAAAATAGCATGTTGCTCTATCATCTTTGTTCTAGTTATCTTTTTACTCATGTCATGTCTGATTTCAGGGATGGGGTCAGTGAGTCCCAGTTTAACGAAGTTCAGTACACTGAGCTAGGACAAATAAAAAATGTGACATGTTCGTCTTTTGATTATCGATACTGTCTCTGCAGTTGTTTGGTTGACCAAATTATATTAACATTAAGTTTTCTTTATTGCTGTAGGCCTGCGAGTTCGATGAGACTTGGAATCCAAGGTTTACTTTGATTGTTGTACACAAAAATCACCGTACCGAGTTCTTTCAGAATGAATCTCCTAATAATGTTCCACCTGGTTAGGATTTTCATCTATAAATCACTTCAAGGTAGTTCCCTTTATTTCCAAAATGTTGTAACATATTTTGCTACACTTTGTAGGTATAGTTGTTGACAAACAGATGTCATCCCCTCAACAATGATTTCTACATATGTTAAAGAGGGATCCATTTGCTTGTACTGGCTTCAGGATCATGTTATGTTGTTTCGTTTATCAAGTCACGTAACAGTGGGAATTATTAATTAGTGGTTTGGTGAAGAGTTTTTTTTTTTTTTTGGTGATTTTGAACTTAATTAAATTATGTACAATGGATTCAACTTTTAATTGAATGGTTTAAAGGAATGAAATATGATTCTATTTCAAATTTGTCTGCATTCATGTGAATTTCATTTTAGATTCAGTCAGCCCAGTCAGAATGATCTTATTTGGAAATTCAGCTCATTCAAATTTGTAAAATGGTGCCTATTTTATATTATAAAAATCAATTAAAGCACTGCTTCTGACAGTCCTTCGAAAGCACTCTAAATAACAGTACTATATGAAGAACAACTTAATATCCGTTCTATAAAAGAAGGACGAAAAATATAGGACTGAATAAAGTATTGCTAAAAACTGTTCTATATACGAAAATAGAACAGTTTTTGTGAGGTTCTATTCAGCCCATTTTCCACTAGTGGCTCTTCTCAAGAAATGGTGGTGTAGATTCGGGAAGGAAAAAGGTGCGCTTTGGAAAAAAAAATATTGTAGAAAAATTTGGCGAGATTTCAACGGGTTAAGAAACTCTTCACCCAAAAGGTGGTAGTTTATGGTATGATATTGACGATGAGCTTGGATATTTTAATAAACATGTAAGATTTATAGTAGGTGGGGGGTAATGAAACCAAATTTTGGGAGGAATTTTGGATTGGAGATGGTGTATTGTGCAATAAATTTCCATTAGATTTTGAAGCTATTAAATAGCAAAAGGTGTGTACTGGCTCAGTTGTATGAGATCTCAAGCAAAGGCATAAAGTGGAAGTTCATGTCTTGTGTTAGATATTCCCAAGCTATAATGAGGGAGGTTGTTTCGATAAATTTGTTGCTTGAATCGGTTAATATACAAGAATGAGTTTTAGACTCTGAATTGTGGATGGTGGAGGAAAGTAGTAAGTCGGAGGCTTACACGGTAAAGAATGGAGTCATTGCTCTTAGTGAGTCGGGTGATTTGAATTACCCTAGATTATTTAGAGTCGGTTATATCCCTATAAAAACAACTTTTTCTTATGCCTTTTATCCCATAAAAGATTGATGACGGCCGACAATCTCATTAGAAGGGGTATGGATGTAAATAGGGTATGCCGATTTTGTGAGGATGAAGATGAAACAACTAATCACTTGTTTTATAATTGTTGGAGAACTAAAAAAGGATTTGGACATACTTTGTTGAAGGATGCAATTTCCGTCGGAATTACAATACTCTTATCGCAACAAATATTCAATCTTGAGGCATGATTGTGGTGATGAGCAGCTTAGTCGTATTTGGAGTAATCTTTAAGTCGCAATATGGTGGTGTATTTGGAAGGAAAGGAATGCAAAGATATTCAATAACAAAAAAAGTAATTTGGCAAGTATAATTAGAGATATATAGCTCCAACCTATTTTTGGGCGGAATCAAATATCAAGATTCTTAGTTTGACGGCTAACACGGTTATTTGCTTGTGAGACTCGATTTTTTTTTTGTACTTCTTAAAAATATTGTAGTAGTAAGCTCTTTGGTTGTTGTGTTTTTCGTCTTGGGTGACCGAATTCCTTTTCGGTTTCCTTTTTTTTTTGTTCGGTTGTATTTATTGGATTGAGGTACCCCCTTAAGTACCTCTTTTTCGATGAATTTCTCCTATTGACCGATCAAAGAAAAAAAAAGTAATTGTATTCATGGTAATGGGCTTTCTGAAAATCCAGTATCAGGATGTGATGGCAAGTTTTGACTGCATCTTAACCATCCAGCAACCAAGGATATGTTACAGATGATGAAGATATAACATGTGAGACTTCTGTTGAGTAACCTAAACTAATACACAAAAAAATAGAGTACAGATGAGTCAGAACGGCAAAAGAATGGGATAATATTCTTGTTTGGTACTTGTGATCCTCGACATTTCCTAAAGTTGCACTGAAAATGTAACAAGTATCCTGCAGTTTTTAGCTTGAAAGAAAAGATTGGTTGTTGTGAAATTGAAACAAACGTATGAGATGCGAATGTGGGCTTATAACATGGTTTTTGATTACAGTATGTAAGATTTGTTGCAATATAGGCATTGATCTCTTGAAATTTATGAAAATTACAAGTGCGTAATTTGTGTAACTGAAAAATCCATCTTCCAATTCCTTACCAGTTCAGCATTGTCTGACAATATTTCTAGAAACAACAATAGTGGTGCACCATTGTCTCACAATATTTGTAGAGATGAAGACATCAGCGGTGCAACAATGTCTGACAATACTTCTGGAGATGTTACATGAGTTTTATTCTTAGATCTTTTATCATTTTTTCAATTGCT
Organism: Papaver nudicaule; assembly: GCA_023529015.1. Lineage (NCBI taxonomy): Eukaryota > Viridiplantae > Streptophyta > Magnoliopsida > Ranunculales > Papaveraceae > Papaver > Papaver nudicaule. The sequence continues at coordinate 5,024 of JAJJMA010039026.1, forward strand.
GACTTCTTCTTACTCTCTTTGACCCACACATTCTCGCATTTCAATCAATTTTCTCAGACATCTCATCTATTAATCTTAGTTTTGATGCATATATGGCCATCTATTAATTTATCCTCTATTGATTGAAAAGCGCAAACACAATTTAATAAAGCTTTGTTAGAACTACTTTTTATGCTTAGATACTAATTCTGATTGAAAAACTTGCTATTTATGGGTACCGGAAAATGCAAATTGCAAGAGTTGTTAAGAGTTTTCTAACTCGCACGCACTTCATTTGTTAGTAAGTTAGCATGCAAGTTTGGTTGCAACACAAGCATGTCTATCCGCCTCCTCCCACATGCATGACCAAATCTTGTAAACTAAAATCGGGTTTGTTTATTTTATTTTATTTTCCCGCAAAAGTCACGGAAGAGTAATTATTGATAAAGGCAAAAGAACAGAATGAGGGGGCTAGGTCTAACCTCAAAGAGAAAGATAATAGAGAACCGGAAAGGTAAAACAAAATATTTACAATTATCTAAAACGATAAACAAATCACAGACCCGATCTGTCACTACCCAGAGCAGACCAAATAATCTGAGGTGCCTCATCCCACCATTTTTTTTTTTTTTCTTTTTTTTGAAAATCAAAGAACCTTTTCATTAATGGAAATTCGAGGTTACATTGAGTTGAAGATCGAAAATAAGAGAATACAAAGAACCATTAACATACCGTAGAAGTACAATACCGAGAAATCCGACAAGAGAAAGAGAAGGATTAACGGAGTAAGACAAATACAAGTATGAATAAGACCCGATTGAATCGGAGGAAGAATGGTTATACTCGGAAATATATTCCAACCATTTTGTTTGTTTTTCTTCTATAAAAAGATATGCTCCCAAAATAGGAGTGATTTGCTCAAATCTCTTGTAGCTAGTGATGAAACTTTCGTCGTCAAATAAATCATCGATGAAGATCTCGTCGCCGGAAAGATAGAAGATGAAGATTCCGATGTAGATTCCGTCGCCGGAGACAACTATGATGAAGTTTTCGTCGTTGGAGTACATCCCTAGTGATCTTAAAACCCAAAACAACCAAGAACCGCCATTAGAACGTACAAAAACCTCCTTGAAGGAGTAGATAAAACCACCTTGAAGGTGTAGATAAACCTCCTTGAAGGAGTAGAAAAACCTCACCAAATAGTAAGTAAAAGACATCAAAATAACCTAAACTAAGCAACTAATCTATGAAAGCAAGAAAATGGATTGTAACCTGCTCAGATCCGGTCCTAAATGACCAGATCTGAGCAGTGAAGATGAAACTTTAAATGGATTTTTTTTTAGGAAGAAGAGAAAGCTAGAGAGGAGAGAGAGTGTTTTTGAAAAATAGTAGTTATTGAAACATTTAAAACATAGTAGAAATTGAAACATTTGAGTACAACTTGCTGACCAAAAATAATACATTTATTTTCAGTCTTTACTTGGGGCTTAAATTTCTTTGTAAGCATGTCGTTTATGCATTGTTTTGAAGTTGTGACAGTATAACTTAGTGTTTTTTTTTGGACCCAACTTTAAGGCTCTAACCATACAAATTTTCTTCTCTGTTTTTACTTTTTTATTTTTTTTTGATCATTGCAGAATTTCGTCGTTGTAGTATAATGACAAAGTTAGGTACAGACAGAGAACTCAAAACACGTCTGTCTGCACACAATTTGTCACCATTAGAAAAAGCAATATGCAGATTTAACTTAACCTTAAGGACAGATAAGTCATACTTATTACCTATAGATTAAAGACCAGTTACTCCCACCATTATCAGCTCCATCTCCTGTTCCTCCTCCACCGGCCGCTTCTACCTGAATTCCCAACACCACCATTAGAAACAGCTGAGAAATTCGAAAGGTCACTACTCATATCTCCAATTTTGATTTCTGAAACCTGAACCATTAATGGAAGCTTTAGATATTGTATTTAGACGACAAATAGGTGAAGATGAAGAAAACCCTTACTTGGTAGATTGACTGAAGAAAATGTATCAATGACATTTACTGGGTAAGACTTTTTAATTCCTCTCTTGTTCTCAAGGGTTTTACAGTTTTTAATTGAGTTCTAGTTCATGGATTTTGGTACAGGCTTGATTTAATTGACTGTTCGTTAAAGACACGCAATTATCGGTTTTCATTATGGATAAGTGTAAGAACGGAAGTAGGGCTAAAGAGATTGAGTTGTGGAAGAGGAAATTTCTAAAGTTACAATGTCAATTTGTGAATCAGAAACAAGAAAAACAAGATGCACTTGTGTTGAAACAGGAGTTAAACGATTACAGAACCAAGTATGATGAATCGTGCGCAGAGATTCAGGAGAAGAACATTGTTATCGAGGAGATTAAGACAAGGCTTTCGACGGCTGAGATTGAGCTTACCAAGTACAAGACAATGTGCGACGAAATGAATAAATGTATCGAGGAGTACAAGAGAAGGTTCAAGGAATTGGCTGTACAAGCAGACTTGAGGTTGAAATATGAAATTGAATTGGAGACAAAATTGGAAGATTGTGAGACTAGGTATACGGCAGAGAACCAGAGACTTGTGAATGAGCTAAATGAGTACAAATGCGCACGCGGTCAGCTTGACAAGCAGATTAAGAATTCAGAAGAATTAGATAAAAAGTTAGTTACGAATGATGATGACGGAGAACAATGTAATAAGCTCTTTAAGGTGATTGAATACTTGGTGCGCGATAAAAGAAGGGCTGAGGATGAGATGGAGGTCTTAAAGACAGAGTTTATGGAATTAAAGAGTCGAACAGGCTTGTGGCAGAAAGAAATAGACGTATATCAAGATAAGGAAAGGCATTGTGTTGGTTATGAGAGTAAGTTGAAGAATCCAACTTCGATTCGGGATGCTGCTGAGTGTGAGCACGAAGACCAGAAAACGTCTAACGGTGGTCTGAGACAGGAAACTATGGTTCTAACCGAAGCTCGAAAGGTGATGTCTAAAGGAGAAAAGAGAGCAGAAGAAGAAAAAACAGCAAGCTTGGAAAGGGTACGTAAAAAGATTGAAGGCGATAAAAGAGAGGTACTTGGGCAGGACTTGAAGCTAGAGAACAATACAACTTGTGAAGAGTGTAATAAGAAGATTAGTCCAAAGCAACAAATTGGTACCAAAGAAAAGCTGAGTATTTCGACTGGCAATGCAACTAAAAGATTATATGCTGGTGAGGAAGGCAAGGAATGTGGCATTAGTTCAGCACCCAAAAGATGGAGAGTCTCGGATAATTTCACCAATAATAGTGTGAAGCGACTTGAAAAGCTATCAATAGATCCCAAGCTCAAAATGGCTGCATTGAATCCAGGTGTTGGGGATCAAAATGTTGAGAAATCGGTAACCGCCACTTCACAACAAGGAACCTGTGAATTAGGAAAGAAGAGTCAGTCTGGTGACACATCAAAATACGAGAATACATCTCCAGGTAATTTGGATGTGGTGGATGGATCGTCAGGAAAGAAGTTAGGCAACCAAAGTCTGGGTAGATTTATGGCAAAAGGGTCTGAAGGTTATGGCAGTGGAGATAGGTCAAGTGACGCAGAAGATGCAAGGAATACTGAGTTGGACATTGGTCAAAACATAGCAATGAGAAGCAGTAGATATAAGAAATGGCAAAACGAAGCTGACATGCTATCATCATTTGAGGAGGATCCCACCCTTTGCATGAAAGCTGTTTGTGCTCTACGAAGACAGGATTCAGAAATAATAGGTTCATTACATCGCAATAACAGATCCTTAAGATGCTTTAGAAAATTTGCTGCACTCAGGTTCGCTTACACAAACTCTCAGTTTCATTTACATGGTTTCTTATCAATATTGATTCTTTCAATTTTGGATTAATATTTTGTCTTGCTAATTTTATTGCAGTGGAAGCGAATTAGCTGAGTTTCTAATGGGTGGAGATCCCAAGGGTGAATTGAAGAAGTCTAAACAAGAGTTGGAAATGTTTAAGCCCGGAGGACTTGAAGATTGTAAGAGATTAGCTAGATATTACTCGAAGCATCTGTTCACCATCTATGAAAACAACAAAGACCCCTTCTTCAGTCCCTCATACTTTTGAGTCTCTCATCAACTAAGACAGTGAATTGCAAGTACCCTAGGCTAGTAACCTTCCCCCTCCATACACCAATTCCCTCTGACAAGGAGTTAAAATTTTTGTTATAACTGACAAGTCCGTGAAATGCCGAGAATACCGTGAACTATGTAATGTTCATTTTTCATTTTTGAAGCATCTATGTGATGTTAATGATAGATAACTGGAATTTTGTTCTGTTTTTTTTTCTCCTTGTAGATTAGTACTTCAACCACCAAAAACAGCCAAGGAACCTTTAACATCCTTCAAGCAGATATGTCGTTCAGCAGAGAAGTACGTGACATCCGAATTATCCATTGATGACAACGGTCATCATTAGCCTTATTTGAAACGTCAGATCTCCATTCCTTTTAAGTAAAAGAAAGTTCTGCATACAATTTCTTTAGCCTCCCTTCCGCCGTCTCTGAAAATGAAATGAAACACTATCTGTGTAAATCAACAGCAGCAGATATCTATAATATGATTATCCTTCATCTATAACAATATAAGCGTTATGATTTTTCTTCTCAAGGATTTGTTATTCCATATCTTTTTGATAGTATCATAATTGGGTTGACCACTTTAAATTCTTCAACTGGATTTTGCCATGTCTCTTGGGTGGAATCTACTGATGTGTAGTGTTTAAGTCTTCGGCAGTGGAGGCAAAGGTAGAAATACTAGATGCTTAGATTGAAGTAGACAATTGAGAATGACAGAAGCCTTATGAGAGATTGAGATCAAAATTTGGAGAATCTGTGCCAATGGATCTATAGGTGGAAAACTTGGTTGGCAACGTTGCTGTCAACTGATCATTTTTGTGATTTAATACAACGTACGACTGACAAGAATTGATGTGAATTATGGCCTAGCTAACAGCATTATTACACAAGGCCCAACAAAGTTGGAGCCCGATTGTAGCTTGCAAATCATAATTTGCTTCATTGGTTCACCCTAAAGCAAATAATACCATAGCAGCCATAGTTGCAAGCGAATTTAGAAAATGCACTTTACCGTACACATATCATCAATGTGCCACCCATGAAATACCGTGTTGTTTTTTGTTTTATGTCGTTAGAATGGACTTTGTGTGACACGACCGTTATTTATAACATAATTGTTTTACTTGGAGAGAAAAGAGTGATAAGGGGTACTTGCTAGTTTTTGATTTCACTAGTATTAGTTTACTTGGTGAAACAGTGTTTAATTTTCGAGAGTTATGATTTACAAATTGAGACGAGGGAGGAAATTAAATAATTTTGATTCTAATAATTGCCCACTTTAGTTTCAAAATTGATGAAATGACGTTTCTCATAAACCAAGCGTGGTCAAGTTTTGAAAATGGTGAATAAGTAACTTGGCTAATATCATTACTCAATCATAAACATATAGTTTCAGACTTAAGTTCTTTATGTTTTGATAGGAGATTAGTATTGTTGGAGACTTTAAAGGTGAAAAAAAAATGATCATCAGTTACTTGATTTTTGACTTTGCAATTGTAGAAATTGTTTTTTAATTTTATCTTTTAAAATTACTTTTTAGGTAATAAATGAATCTTTCTTGATTTTTTTTTTTTTTTTAATAAGAAGACTAAAAAATTTCCATTAACTAGGGAGAACTGTTGTTTAAGGGCAATTTTATGGATGGGATAAAAAAATTTCCTTTGCCCTGCCAGGTGGATGGGCAAACTGCGTTTCCCACTATGGTAAAAGCTATATAGCGCTCTAAAAAGAGCCGAGCGGCATACCGCCGCATGAGGCACAACTAGGCCGCTCGACACAACTTGTGCAGCCAAAGAATAAAAAATTAATTAAAAAAATTAAAACATTTAAAAAAATTCAAAAAATATAAATATTCATACCGATTTTTTTTTCTGATTTTTCTGACTTGTGCGCCAAGCGGTTGTTCCCAGACCTGACCGGGCAAACCAACATTACAGTTGGTTTGCCCATCCATTTTGCTCCAATTTGATGGTTTGGCCACCCCATAAGAATTGCCTTAAGTCCTTGCTCAATAGGGAGTTTATCCATGGAGCAAAGTTACAATAACTTTCAAGTTCTAATTTATTGATCCTGGTGTGCTTTAAGACTTCATCCACAACACTACTAAGAATTGACAACACTTAAACTACTACTAAGACGCTTGATAGCACTGAGGTTGTGCATATTCTCCCATCTAACAGACGGGTTAACTGACTCTATGACAGAAATATTAATTCCCAATCCTAGGTTGTCAGATTGGGTTTACTGGATCAACAAGTTTAACCAGACAGACCCATCCAAAATGGTTCTTTAATGCGGGCAGGCCCATCCAAAGTGCTGCTTACACTAATACAAATTGGGACTGCGAAGAAAATCAATGAATTTTTGATGAGCATAATAGCTAGCCTTTGGTACATGTGTTAACTCCATAGTTATGTGAAATGTGGCGGTGAATTCATGGATCCCAACCTCCCATAGTTGAAAGGAAAAACAATTACGGCAGATTTAATAAAACTACAAAAACTGAGCCTAATCTGATTTTCTTTTGTAAACACTTTCTCAATTCTACTATGTCAATGGCCTCATACAGCTTCATCAAGACAACAAACAATTATTTTTTTTCTCAACACTTTCGCCTAGCTATATATACTTCTCTATTACATACAATGACACATGAAAAATGCCATTATTTGAGTTCTTTCAATCTTACAATACGAACAATTAAGGCTTAGGCCTGGTAATACAAATTACAATTACAAAAATATAGTGGTATACCGTAAGATCGTTGCTTATACCATATTCGATTTGGCTCATTTCACAAGAAGATTAATGGGAGGCACTGGATATTGTAATTTCTAAAGAGTATTGGTCTATTTTCTAAAGAGTTTATACCATGAACAACAAAGGTTTAACTCCTTAGCAAAAATATCTATCAACAAGAAGAAACAAAGATCTTTAAGGCAAACATATGCACAAACAACATTCATAAACAGAAAATGATTTTTAAGGCGCAGATTTAAGAGAGGAAAATAGACATCAAAACTAATTTTAGCAATACATGTGACTGAGACTCGAGACCTGTAGTTTCACTCAATAGATATATGATTATTACAAAGAAGGTTAATGTTTATGTAAACTGAGGATGCAGTCAGCTGTAAACATCTGAAGGAATTACATGGTAGGTAAAACATAAATTTACATGGTAGGCTGTATCCCATAAATTAACTTCGATCGGCTTTGACGGTAATAATTGGCAGTTCATCGGCAGCATTGTGCGGCAGACCGGTTTTCGTCAAATCAACATGTATTTAAGAAACCACATGACATGAGGTTTTGATCTTCAGATCTAAGAAGATCATTTTCCGTTACCTCCATCACCACCGCCAGCAAACACATTTTCCCATTTGTTTCTTCTTGAGAACGAACTGTGTCTGTCAGAAGTCACGTTTTACTTTTCTGAGAGGAAATATTATTATGCACATTGTTGTTGATGAAGATGTTGAAATCGAACATGTAGATGTTGATGGATTTTAGAGAACTGTTGATAGAACTTTAGAGTAAGGGTTTACGATCTTCTTTTCCCCTTCACTATAGAGACGACGGTGCAAAATAAAAAGGGAACAAACTTTCTTATATAAAGGGCTCAGAGATCCAGCAGCTTGGATTAGGGTTCGCTGTGATAGGTTGATTCGTTTCTATTTATTTAATTCAACGGCCAATTTGTACTCTGTGGCTGACCCTAGATTCTTACCGGCCTATCTAGGGTTTGCCCAGGAGAGTTGGGCAATATGTCAAGACCAGAAACCATAACAAAAGCCCACCTTCGCATTTCATACAATAGGCAATATTTTCTCTCAAGGTAAAAAATAGAGGAAACTTGTTATATTTCCAGTACAAAACAAGGTGATATTGAGGTCCTTAAATTCTAAATTACACTAAAAAAACAACTCCACTGCCACTGGTGTGACACAAGGACCAACCATATTGTCCCATTCATTCACTATTGTCCTCGCGGCTCCGATTCATCTGCACATTATGTATTTCTGTGCTAGTTTACTTTACTGAACAGAAATCCCACATTTTGTGTATCTTTATCATCTGTAAGATCTCATTGGTAATCGGATGTTCAAGATGCGTTCAAAATTTGCCATTGCATCCTTATACTTGTGAATTTTTAGGAAACCCATTACCATAGATATCTCACCGAGAACTTGCCTTAGTCTTCACAAAGATCAACAAGCTTAATCGATTTATCTTCCTTGGATAAAGCACAGAGACCTTCAGCACAAATAGTGAACGAGGAGAATTCTCGTATGTAACCATTCTCCGTTATCCCCCTCCGGAACAAAGGCCACTCTGGAGGATTACCGCTCTCCATCTCTTATAACTTGCATGCCTTCCTTAAGCCTCTATATAGTCCTTGGATTGTGGTGCTAGGACGAATCCTTTTAACTGGATTGTTTTGAGAAGCGTACTTGCAGTTTCAACCCGCCGGCCTATGTAACTGCATCTGGTTTACAAACCCATATACATTTGTTAACCAGATAACAGTAATTTCACTTGTTGGAGAACAGACTAGTGCATAAACTTTTGCCAAGCTATATTTTTCAATTTCAATGATGCTATTTGGGTACATCGACAGAAGATGTTTTACTTTAGAATAGGATCCAATTGCCGGCCAATACATTTTTCATAGAGGAGCTATTGACTAATTTTACACAAGGTTAATCGAAAGCACTGGTTCTGGTTAATGAATCAATGGAAACTCTATCTAAAGAGTTCATACCTTTATACCAATACTGGCACATCATAGACGAACATTTTTATTAGGAAAAAAAAAAACACCAAGATCATAAAGGAAAATATATGCACGAACGAATTGAAGGCAGATTTAAAAGTAAAATTAATATTGAAGCTAACTTTAGTATGTGATTTTACAACCACTCAAAATGCAAACACTTCCTCTGAGTCACTCACTTTCATTCAATTGATTAGAACTTGAAACATAGGATGCAATCAGCTTTAGAAGGCTGGGTCAAACATGTGAACAAATTACATTTTATGAGGTACAACTTAATGTGGTCTAATCTTGGACAAAACATGTGAAATGAACATGTGAATTAACTAACTTGAAAAAAAAAAACATTTTCCCTAATTGATTGTGCTGAAATCATCAATGAGTTTGACAGATCTTGGTTCCAGAGATTATCCAGATGACCAAAGAAATCCTCCTCGGAGCTGATTTCATAACGTCGGGGATTTTCATGATCAGCCTTCTCCATGAACGTCCTCCATTATCACTTGCTCACCAGCCTCATTTACGTAGTTCAACTGGTAGCTGGCTTAGGATTTTACTTTTTTGAGAGGAAAATTCATTTTGCGAATGCATTGTTACGATGAAATCGATTATGATTTAGCTGTGACGATAGTCGAATATAAGAGATCCGTTGTTGTTGTTTAGAGTTAGGGTTTCCTATCATTTTCTCCTCCACTCAGAGACGACGGTAAAACACGAAATTGGGACAAGATTTTCCTACTTATAGGGCTTTGAAATGTGCCTGGGTAGATTAGGGTTAGTTGTGGCCGTCAATTAATTCCTGTTGTTGTTTTACTCTACGGCTGCCCGTAAATCCCGACTTTTCACAGGTGGGCCTGAATAACCAGCCACCGTGTAAATCTTGGTGGCAGGCCCATTTCTTTTGAGTGGCCGGTTTATATTTTGTTTGAGACTCAGAAATTGTTACTATGAAAAAGAAGAAAAAAGGTTTATACTTGCAGAGATAAATGGCCCAGTATGGTGTCTCATTACTTGTATACAACTGACAACCTCCTTTATCTCGTGCAAAAATGCCAGGGTTTAAGTAATGTTCTAGCAAAGACATTGATTATGCACTTGAAATTTTGATAGAATTCAAGAGACCAACGCCTATATGCCAACGAATCTACCTGCTATTTAGTGGTCACGTACAATTATAATCTATTTAGTGGACACAATACAAATGCGATTCTAGTGGGATAAAGATCAAGATTTAGGAGGTCTATTTCTGAAAAAATGGGAGCATGTAGCGCTTCCAAAAAAATTTGGAGGGTTAAATTTCAAACAAACTGACTATTTTTATCAATCTTTACTAGCAAGGTTAGCTTGGAGAATGGTGGATCAACCAGATGCATTATGGGCTACTATACTGAAGCACAAGTAGTTTCCATACAGTGACCCACTAGCTGATCATCTAAGCACAAAAGGAAGTTGGATTTGGAGGGGAGTTAGGAATGGGCTAGACATAATCAACAAAGCCTACTGTTGGGAGATATGCAATGGTAGCAAAGTGGGTATTTGGAAAAATAGATAGATTCCTCAACTAAATGGTTTAGTCAGTGCTAGGATGGCATCAAATCACTACAAAACTGTAGACCAGTTGATAGATCAGGAAAACAAAGTCTGGAAAACTGACCTTCTTAGGGCTCTTTTTGATGAAAATACTGCCAAAATCATACTACAGATCAGGATTCCTCAGGAAGGAGAAGACACTATTAGATGGACACCCAATAGAAATGGCCAATTTAATGTTAAATCTGCATATAGATTAGTGCTAAATAGCAAAATTGATCTGCAAACTGTACCTAACATCAGCTTTCCTTGGTCTCAATTCTGGAAACTTGACTTGCCACCTAACATACTCATCTTTCTATGGAAGTGTGTGCATAATTGCCTTTCTGTCAGGAAAAGAATAAATAGAGTTGTTACAAGCATTGACACTGAATGTCCCTTTTGCAGGTGCTATGAGGAATCATTGCAACACTTATTGACTGACTGTGTAATGGCTAAGAATGTATGGTCTATGCTTGACCCTAACTTGGCTTCTGTTTTGCAGGGGAAGGATATTAATCAATGGTTCAGGGAATGGTTTCAACCTATTCTTGGTAGTAATGTTGTTAGGAATGAAATGAACCAATTGGCAGGGATAGCAATGTGGTTCATATGGAAATCCAGGTGTACTTTAGTCTATGAGGGCTATAAAACTACTGCTACTTCTGTAGTAGCGCAGATTAGAAAATACTTGCAGGACTGGAAAGGAGCTCAGGCTCAAATATTCAGGAACAATAATAATTATGGTGTTCAAGTGAATAGAGCAGCCGGATGGAAAAGGCCGGCTTTGAACAGCATAAAAATTAATTTTGATGCTAGATAAGTGTGGGATTGGACTAATTAATCGTAATTGTGCAGGTCAATGTGGAGGAACAGCCAGTATCCCAGAAGTAGCTGCAGATGAAGAGCAAGCAGAGGCGTTAGGAGCTTTGAAAGCCATGGAATGGGGAAAGAGAATGAATCTGAAACATGTCCAATTTGAAGGAGATAACAAAAATGTGGTGGAGACAATAAACTTGAACACCATAAAATGTGGTGTCCAATTTGAAGTCGCAAATGCATATGAAGCTTTAGAGACCGATGGCTTTTT
>JAJJMA010039033.1:0-11365 GCA_023529015.1 Papaver nudicaule
CAGGTTACTTTTTATCAACTCTTTCAATTCTAAAAAAAATATTTAGTATTTTATTCTCACCTTATTTGCTCTTGCAGCCTTCTGAGGATAATGAAGAAACGAATGACACCTACTTCGTCGGCAAAAAGCTCAGTGATGGTCAAAACCTTAGTAAAGAATTTGATACGGTTGCTGATAAGAGTCTTCCCCTTGTCGAGGTAAACTCGATCATCTTCTTATGCTAAGCTTTCATCACAGAGCTTGAAACATATTATTAAACTTCTATTTGCTTTGAACTTTCTTTCAGTTTGTCGATAATGAAACACAAGCCTATGAGAATACCGACATTGTTGGTGTAGATGCTCCAACTATGTGGACCCTTCAGGCATTTCCTCATGCTGATGTGGCATATAATCCTCCCCATGAAACGACTCTCCCTGGTCATAAACTAGTGGGAGGATTTAATGTCCCAGAGGAACACGTCCCACTGTATAACATGATATGGAGTCTCTATGGTCACTTTATTATCGCCGGCAAGAGCATCCATTTCTGTAAACTCATAGGTGTTGTGGCTGACCTTATGAGGTTAGTCTCGAAGATGAAGGCTACCCCATTAAAGGACATCACTGATGAGGCGTTAGATGAAGTAGAAGAGCTGATCACTTCACTAGAAATCTTCAAACTCAACTTGTCATGGCTTCTAGCGAGAATCAAATATGTCCGAACAAGGCGTGCTGTTGTTGGTAAGTTCACCCATGATTTGGTGAAACAAGAAGAGAGAAATTATGCTGCCAAAACTGAAGAACTCCGTAAGTTGACTGAAGAGGTGAAGAAGAAGGCTGCTGATATTGCTCTAATAAAGAAAGCAGCTGACGAATGAGCAAAATCTTCACTAGATGGTTGTTTCTGAAAGGTTTCTGGAGCAAAACATTTTTCTCAGTAGAATTTTATTTTGCTTTTATTTGGTTTATTGAACAAATGGTTTGTAGGAATTGATTATTTTGAACTCATAGGTTTTGAATTTGAATTTTGAATTAAATTGCTGAAAGGCAAGAGATTGCTTGCACTTTTCTTTTGAAGGAATTGGAAATTACAGAAAATAAATGAACCATAGTGAATCTTCATATCTTCTTGAGCCATTTGCCATTGATTACCATGTTTGAGAGCCTCTCATGTATTGCACTTATCATGTATAGTGCATTAGGCATGACTCGAGATATAACATAAGGTCCCTCCCAGTTTGGTGCGGACCTCGAAATAGAAGCTCCTTTTCGATTAGTGCACCGCATAACCTTATCCCCTTCTTGAAAAGCCTTAGGTACCCATGACATCTCAGTTGTCTTTCGCCTATATGACCGTTGCTTTACTCAGGCCCACTTTTCTGCAGCCTTGGCCTTGCTTTCCTCACGAGGTGTCTCAGAGGGTTTGATAGACTTGATGCAATCAAGTCCCCATGTCAGAGAATTATCCAATGTTTGTGTAGGGACACGTTGGATAGGGTTTCCGTTAACTAAATAATTCTGAATAAAGTATTTCAAATCACTTTCACGTACCTCTTTGAATATCATCAGAGTTTCGGACCCCACATGGTACTCCAGCTTTCCCACGTTGCAGCTTTCTTGGTCAAACATGAACTCTTGGACCTTGATGATTACTGGTGAGATTGTAAGCACAAATCTCTTCCCATGGAGCCAGGGACGCCCCAAAATCATATCATGCTCCTCATCCTCTTTGATTACATGGAACTTTTCTTTGGTGCGAGTCGAGTCCACCTTCAAATCCAAAGTAACATGACCATATACATCTTGGAGATTTCCTTTTGAATCTTTCGTCACTGTGGGATAATAGATAACATCCCGTCGGGAAATCCCAATTGCTTGAAGTGTTTTGATTGGAATTAAGTTAACCATGACACCAGCATCAATTTGAACTTTCTTGAAATTTGTACATTTGAGATGAGCAGAGATAAGTGGTATTGGGACACGCTTCCCTCCTGCCATCATCTCTGGCGTAACTTCATCAGGCTTTGATTGAGTTTATTCATGTCTCTCAGGTACATGTATATCTTTACCGCTAGCAATCCAGTTGAAGGCTGCGAAAATGTTTCTTCGCTGGCTCTTGGAAAAATGGAAGAGCTCGCATAAATTCTCCATCAAATAATTAGCAGTTTGCTTGACAGATTCTCCGGAGATGGTGAAATTTCGAATGTTGGGTTGATGTTGACGTTGAGGTTGATGATGAGGGAGTGGATTCTTATGCACACCCTCAGTCCCCAAGTTCAACTCCCCTGACTCAATCTTTTCATTGAATATTTGCTTGAGTCGATGACACTCGCTGGTGGGATTGACGAATCTATGAAAATGATAATACTTGGGATCATTCATTTCTTGTGCTGTAGGCTCCCTCCGTACATGAGGTAACTTGATAGCACCATCTTGAATCCACGCTTCTAGGAGCTCTATCACTTCATCCATTGTACAAGGGAAATCTGGAATTTTAGTAAATTCCCTCTGTTGTCTTGGTGCCTTTGGTGCAAGGTAGTAGTTTGGACCCGTGCAGGAGCCTGAGATTGGGTTGGGGCTGCACGTTTTAGTTGTGGGTCCTCAGGGGTAGGCGCCTTCCTCTTAACACCTTGCATGAACTGAGGGAAGAGAGCTATATTGTTTGTTGACGAGTCTTTTGCTGGCACGTGTCTCACCATGACTTTCTTCGACCTTTACATGCCTGGGTCTTTCAAGTAGTGCAGGTGCAGTAGTGGCGGATCGTTTGGCAGACTTATGGAGCTTGGTGAAATTGTTAATCTCCAGATTTTCCAATAAGGCTCGATATACTGGTATCATTCCATTGATGCAAAGCTCCACCAACTGCAACTCTATCACGTTTGGATCATTGCAATCCACTGCACGAGTTCTGAACCTCGTCACATAATAATCTGGATGTTCATTGTTCCTCTGATAGAGTCTCCCCAAATCAGAGAGAGTGAGTTGCTCAGATACAAAGAAGTATTTCTTGAGGAAAGCATTAACCATCTGGCTCCAGCTGAGAATACTGTTGGGAGCTAGATTATTATACCAAGTGTATGCCTTTCCCGTCAAAGATTTCGAGAATTCTTTGAGACATACAGTTTGGTTTCTTTCATGCACTCCCAATGATTCTAGGAAACGAGATACATGTTCTCGAGCATTCCCAATACCATTATACATTGAGAATGAAGGTGTGACATATCCTTCGGGAAGAGATTCACGTTGAACTTCAATTGGATATGGAGGTTGATGACGAAGAAACAAACTTGTGCTTGCTCCACGTATTGTGTGGACATGGATATCTTGATCATCTGGGATGACGTGAATCTGAGAGGGACCCACCCTGTTGAGGTTGACAGGGGGCTCTACACGTGTTAGCCCTAGATTTGTTGGTGGCGTCAATTTTTCTGAAAGAGTCCTCAAACAAGTCAGCAACTCCAATTGGGTCTTCACCATGTTGTTCTAACTTAGGGCTATATCATGTTGAGTCTTCGTGATATCCGCCATGCTAGGTGAATTTTCAGTACCCCTTGTTTATCCAGTACGGGGCCCAAAGAGAAAAGCTTCTGTGCGGATTGAGATAGGAGTGTAAGGAGTTTGAGAGGTGGTAATAGTGGTGGTCCCCACAACATGGGGTAGGCTAGGCGTGATAGCAGAAGAAAGAGATGCATTGGACCCCACAAGATGAGGTTGGGCGTCCATGAGGGAAGGGGATGAGGTGAGGTAACCACGAAATTAGGGCTTTGAGACGTGAAGTGATTCACGGTTTGGGTGGTGGGGCCAGCAGAGGTGATGGCGCCACTGACTCTAGGATTTGTAGCCCCACTCATAACAGATGAGGTTGTGGGACCACTGATGATATTTGGAGAATTTGTGTTCTCTGAACTCTGCCTCCTAGTTTCAACCATCTTTTCCTACAACTGAGATAATGACCTCCCATTGTGGTCGCCAAATGTTTTAGGTGTAAAACAATAAAGAGAATCTGAGGGGTAAAGTGTGAAGTGTAATGATGTAATATGAAATTGTAATGGTATTCGAGAGGCCAAGATCGAACAAGGCTCGCCTAAACCAATAATTGGCTGTTCGAGTATTGCTTCAGTTACAAGAAGAGGAAATAGGGTTGGTTTAAGGGAGGGAAGCCGAGAAAGATGAGATCAGAGAATTGCTATGATTTCTGTGATGTTTTGATTAAAATTGCTAAAAGAATGAATATTTAGTTCTCACTAGATATTGAATGCTGAATGAGAAGAGTTAATCAATTATCGATGAGATGAATTGATTGTACTGCACTGAATTGAACTTGAACTGTTGAACTTGTTCTTGTTTATTCTTTCTTTCCAAACTGGTCGAGTGACCTATTATAGCAATATCATTCCAACTGATCTCGTAAGAAGTGGAAGAAGTGGAGAGTGGGAGTGTGGAGTAAGTGGGACCAGTTGTTAAGAGTCTTGCGCCTAATATTAGGGAAGACTAACAACCCACTTTCTCATCCCCTCTTTTCAGCAACATTCACACGACTTAGCTTTCTTTCCCGTTGAGTGATTGAGCCGTTGCAATCACACGTGCCGTAGACCGCCAAACCAAAACCCTAAAGAATATCCCCCCATGTAACTTACTTGATTCTCGTAAGATTTGTTAAGTATTGAATATTTGTTAAGTCAAAGATGACTAAGTGCAAGTCGTACCAATTACTGGTAAACTCAGGACTTCGCATAAAAGAAGAGACTTAAGCGACAAGCTTGTGCATCTCTTTTAAGTTTGGTCTAAGGATTGAGCCGGGCAATCACCATTTAAACCAATGAGAGAAGTCTAAGGATTGAGCTATGCAATCGCCATTTAGACTGAGAGGATTTCAGCAACTCTTTGTGGCAATAATCAAGTAAATACGACTTTCGATTTGCCATAAATATGAAAAATTGTCTTGTGGCATATAATGCACCAATTCCCTGAGTAATAGAGACATATGAACGTTCAAAATAATATAAGTCATAGCCATGAGCCATGATTAAGAATTGTAGCACTGATTATGGAAGCAAGTCTATTCAGGAAAACAGGCGAGTGATGCTAACATAGCGTAGCCACAACCAATAATGCATGAATATTTCCAATTCAAGACCTAAAGATAGTCCACTTGAATGATAATAAGCTATGTTGTATAGCATAATAATTTTATTAGAAAGTTAGCTATAGGATGTATAGGGATGAACCATAACATTACGTCATATTCAGATTTCTGGACAGTTTACACGTCACTCACTCCAAAAATCGCCCAGGCCAGCCTATATTTCTAAAAAATACAAAATTTTAGTATGTTATGGGGAACGCACAGATGAGAAACTTTCGTGAAGGAAGTTTCTCCTGATTCTTCACGGATTTGTCCGTATAAATCGTTATTTGAGTCAATTCGTAATCTGCTAGATTTCCGAATTTAATTAGGAAGCTAGAATATCATGGATTCAATAAAGACCATAATCATCTAGGACTTGGATCAGCGGGACTCATAAGTAGAGGTAGCTCAAGAATGAATAAGTGGGACCCTCAATCTATGGTGAGTGATAAAAGTGGGCCATAATATTGTTTTAGAGCTAACCTATAAAAGCGGGGTCTACAAAAAGAGTTGCGTTAGCAACAAAAGTGGGGCCGTGGCAAGAGCCACGACCAAGGGATGAAAGTGGGGTCGTGACAAGAGTCACGGCCAAGAGAGGAAAAGGTGGGGTCGTGGTAACAACCACGACCAAGCCACAAAAGTGGGGCAGCCTAAACTACAGCCAAGCTAATAAAGTGGGACCATGATATCAGGTTATAGCCAACCAAAGAAAGTGGGACCAGACCTAAATCATTGTCAAGCAATAAAAGTGGGGTCGCGACATGAATCACGGCCAAGGTCAAAGTGTGGGGCCGTGGCATGAGCCACGGCCAAGACCAAGCTAGGGACGCGAGTGGGATGCGTGATTCTAGCTAGGGAAGCAAGGGATGGGCGTGATTTTAGCTAGGGAAGCAAGGGATGGGCGTGAGCTAGGATGGGATGGCCGTGTGGGCCACCCATCCATGGATGCAAGCTAGGCAAGCCAAGAGATGCGAGTTTTTAGGGTAAGCAAGGGGACGTGAGCAAGGGATGGAAAAGGGGACGTGATTTTAGCTAGCAAGGGGAGGGACGTGAGCTAGACAAGGCTAGCTAGGTCGTGAGATTGGACATGGGCTAGATGAGACGTGTGTATGAGCATAGGCTAAGGCACGTGCACAGGCACAAGCGCATGCATAAGCTAAAACGCGTGCACAGGCACAGGCGCATGCATAAGCGTTTTACGTGTAGGCTAGGGATGTGGACCATGCTACTAGGCTATGGTCGTGAAAGATCAAAATATGGCTATGATGGCTAACTTTCTTATCCCTATTGTAAAATAAATTCATACCTTGTCTCGAGCTATTCCAAGATGCCAAAATTGATGCAAAATTACTCTTGCAACCTCCTCGCCAAAAACCACCATCAACAACTAGTGGAATGCACGTGCGGGGAGTGGAGAATTGGGTTCAAAGGTAGACAGATTAGGTCTACTGCCTCATTTTCACGACCAATTCCCTCTCCTTCTCCATTTCTGATCCCAACCAGTTCTGTCATAAGTGGGGGTCTAAATCGATGGATTTCAACAAGGATTACAGAGGAGAAAAGGAATTGTTGGTTGCCGTGAGGTCGAAGGTGGAGATAAAGCTCGTTCTTGTGCTAATTTGGGGCAAATTCAAGCTGGAAAAGGAGTAGAGAAGGAAGGGTTTCTGTGGGTGAACTGCAGTAGTTGTTAGCTGATGTTTCCATGGTTTTATGTGAGAGTTTGAGGTGACTTCATAAAGGGGTTTTAAAACTGGTACAAAGGTGGAACTACGATACTTAATTACAGAGAGATTAAGATCGAAATTCTGTTGTTTTGGTTTCAATTTTTGAACTGCAGAATGGGGGTTTGCTGTGTGTTGCCGTGGCTGTTGCTATATTGTTCTGTGTTGAGGTTTGTAGAGGGTTGGAAGGCCAGATTTGGAGCGTACAGACGGAAGAGAAATGGCTGGAAAAATGTGGAGATTTGGGGTCAATTTCAGGCAATAGATCCAGGGATTTAAGGGGTTCAATGTTGTTGTTTATTGTGGTTTGTGAAGCTGATTATTCACAGAAGAATGGTGTGATTCATCGAAGTTACAACTCAGATTTGTGAATGGTGGTACAAGGGTTTAGATACAATAGGATTGTGGTGTTTTTGGTGAGCTGTGAGCTAGAATTTACGGTGGATTTGGGTGCTAGCTTATGCCGTTTTGTGGGTTTTGTGGAGTTCTTTTGCAGCTGAACTTGTGGCCAAAATGGAGTGAAGATGGAGATCTGGGGGTCAGATTCTGGCCGTAAAAGACGCAGAATGGATGAAGTTTGATGCTGCTGGTTTGTGTGATTTTGGGTCACAGGATGGCAAGATAATCAGCTAACTATGGGACTGTTGCAATGGGATGTTGGTTGTGGCTGAGTGTGGTGCCTTTACAAGGGTTGAGTATGGCTCAGATTGCTGTTGCGTGTTAAGTCAGGTGCAGTATTTGGCCGATGTTGGTTGTGGTTAGAATATGACTTGGATGTGGATTGGGCTTGGGTGCTAGATGGCTGAGATTGGATGTCTGTAGCATTATTTATGGAGAGGATTTTTAGGTGGCCATCTAGGTCACGGTGTTTTAGGGGTTGGAGAGCTATAAAAGAGAGGCGCAGGAGGAAAGCTTTTCATCATCTTTTACACCAAGTTTGGAGGCAGAGAAAGAAGTGCAGAAAGCGTGAAGGATTTAGCTTGTTACTATCAGTTTTTACACCATTTTTTTGCTGTACACAGTGGTTTACTTTCTTGTTTTTGTTTCAGTTTTGAACTTTTATTTTACACAGATTTTTATTGTTTATGTCAAAGAACGTGAGTAGCTAAGCTTGTATTTTTTATTAGGGTTGATTTCAAAACCCTAGACATGGATTTATGATTGATATTCAATAAGCGATTTTCCGCAATTAGTCTCTTTATTGTTCAAGTTCTACCATGCTAATATTATGAAGTGTTATTTGATAGTTCAAGTTCGAAATTGAATTGTTGATTAACAATTGCTAGTTGAGATATCTTGTATCTGTAATTGTATAGGAAGTCTCAACACAAGTAGCGATATATTTGTGTTGATGAAGGGATTTTGTTAAACACTTATGTGTAGAAATCGACACTAGTGTATGAGTCGAGCTTATGTGCTCATCACTAGGAGTAACCTATCTCATAGAACCTAATGCTTTTAAGTGAGCTATATCTAGAGAGCTTATTCTAGGTGCTCACATGAATAGAATCCTTGAAGAGAACTTATTCTTTTAGGTGAATATAGGGGATAATCGGAATAGATGAGCTTATATCTTTTCTAGGGTTGCTAATATTGAGTAGATTGTTGAGAATTTTCTTTATATCAATTTGATTCTTGTTTCGTGGTCGAGAATGATTCCTTAATCAATGTTTCTCTCATATTTGAATACATTTTTTACAATTTTCAGAATTCTTTTTTCGAAAGACAACCAACTTGAACCATATAACAACTAAAATACACACCTCCCTGTGGATTCGAACTCGGATCACTTTGCTACATCTTAATTGTGTTGTTTAGAGTCGAGAACATATTCTTGATAGGTTTGACACCTTATCAGCCATAGAGCCATAGCCATACAACGCTGTTTAAACTCAACACAACCATGCAATATCTGCATACTACACGAGATATCAAAACATCAGACGGGGGGATAACTTTAGGGGTATTGGTTTAGCGGTCTACGACAGTTAGAAAGAAACTGATAGAGATGGTGGACAGTTACGAGAAAGTGGTGCTGAGTGGACACGTTCTACACGACTCTAGCAGTTACAGAGTACAACTCACGTCCTCCACTCCTCCACTTTTCCACGGCTTCTACCTTTTCTGTCCAGAGATCAGGGTGAGTTCAACACTATAAATAGAGGCTTGCTTCCTCTATCTTCCAAGGCAGAACAACCAGAACCTCAAAGCAAATACCTGAGTATTCAACTCAATTCTAGCCTTGGGGATTTCCAGTCACCCTCGCGACGGAGATCTTGAACTCTCACACCCAGATACACACATCCTCAACCTGATCTCAAGTTTCTTTCACTGTTTCCCTCCCTAGATCAACCTCTATCCTCTATGTGACCGAAGGAAGACTTGAACAGACATTGACTTGGTTTAGGCCCGTTTTGTTCGATTTTGATCTCGAGCACTACGAAAGTACCCAGAGACGGTACAGTGTTTTTCAGGCAAAAATATTTGGCGACCACAGTGGGAGATCAATCTTTCGGTTTCAGAAAATTTCCTTTAAGATGTATGAACTAGGAAAGGGATCTAATACTGAAAAACCTAACCCTCACATCAATGCCCCAGCCCCAAACTCTACAAGAGCGACATTCTCCGGCAGTAATCACCCACCATCAGCCAACACCCAAACAAACGACGGGGAAGACAAGAACCTGCTGGCGACTCTAAGTATGGAAGATGTGTCCCGACGACAAGACATCCTCGCCAACCAGCAGGTGAACATCACTGTCGCCCTAATGGAAATTGCAACCTACCTCAATTCCCTTATAGAGAAATTGCCAAATGCTCCTACCGTCCCAGCGGTGGAGAGAATCATCGCATGAACGAGAGATGAATCACTCTGCACTACAGTCAACAGCTTAGAAGACTCGCTACAAAAGCGACATGAGAAGGTTACGGTTCCACGCCACCAGATCCTCACTCCGTCAACCCAGAAGCTTTCGCGAGACTACACCGCCTCCTCCTTTCCGGCATATGATGGAACTGGCAACACACGTGAACACGTCTCACGCTTTGTAGAATCTCTGAAAGAGTATGGATACATTGACACCTTGAGACTCAACGAATTTCCAAAGGGGGAGGCCTACCAATGGTACACTCGTCTTACGCCGAAGACCACACGCACCTGGAGTGAATTGGTGAACGCCTTCTTCAAAGAATACCTCTTCGAGAAGGTAACACTCTCTGATCTGAGCAGAATGCATCAAAAGACCGGTGAATGCCCCAACAATTATGTAAAGAGATTCAGAGAACAAACTCTCGGATGCTCCACTCCATACATAACGGATCCACAGCTGGTGGAAGTTTGCACCAGTACCATGACTGCTATCTATCGAGCTCTCCTGGAGGATCTTCAATTCCAGACTCTCTCTGAACTTCAGGAAGCAGCAGCATGATCAGTCACCATAATGCCTACCTTGAAGGAAAAAGCTCAACTACTGAAGTACGGAAAACTTCACGAGGCCGACAAATCCCCCGTGCCTAGGAGCTCGCTCTCGACAGACGACAACAACAGAAAAAGGAAAGGAAAAGAACGTCTTTCTGGACACAGGGTACATGACTCAACTTCAACGACCATGATGAGGGACATGGCGCCAATGCCAGGGGAAGGCTCACCACGAAAACAATATGGGATCGACTTGCTGAAAGACATCTCAACAAGAGAAGCAAGAGAGCTACTAGACTCCTGGGTTCGAGACAAATTTGTGGAATTGCCCGAAGTTTTGAGAGTTCCCACTACCGAAGATATGGAGCACCCCCGATATTGTCACTACCATAGGAGAGTCAGCCATGCCACGACCCAGTGTTACAGCTTCAGACGTATCCTCAGAGATTGTATCCTCAAAGCCAAGGCGTGTTCTCACGAACTGCATCAAGGGCCTCCGCGCATCAAAACTCTCATTGTTCATAAAGATCCCGTGAATCAAAGTGGAAAGTCTAATGCACCAATTATGTAAAATTCTTTGCTTCTCAAAGCCTCAACGCAAAGATATGTTTACGGCACTTAACTATGTGGTGTCAGGGAGGCGACTGCCGCTGAAAGAGAGAGAGAGAGATGATCTACACCCGCCGGCTTAAAACGAACCTTCGGTGAAGTATGACTGGGGACTGTTGGCCAAACAGGGTTGGGGACCTGCGTGACACCGAATTTCCCAACACGTTGATGGACCCAGGGACGAAAATCAAGATCACCTCTGTCACGACACTAGAGCCTGCAGGGATCTCGCTACACGAAGTTGTCCACTCTCCAACGAGATTGGTAGATCCGGAAGGAAGATCAGTGATGACCTATGGACAAGTAACTCTACAAATGAAGATGGATAAAATACAGATAAAGACTGAACTCCACGCCGTCACATAAAGTTTGGAGTATGACATGATTCTAGGTCACCCTTGGTTCAACAACAATCAAAGCCTGCTCAACGAGACTGCAACCCTGTCAGAAGCCTCGACCCAACCTGAAGACCGCCAAGTGGCGACAATGTCTCTGCATGGAGTATCAC
>JAJJMA010039048.1:0-15248 GCA_023529015.1 Papaver nudicaule
CCCCTTATAAACTGGGGTGGGATATTTGAAGTAGTGCTCGCCCCTATTGAATTTGGGCTCGCCCCCAAATTTGCCAGGTAAATAAGAATTGGTATGGTAAACGGTTACATTCCACTTATAGATTTTCAAAAAGTTCATAATGTCTAAGATTTTCTCCCGTCCAGTTATGCTGGATTGAGTATCTATTACAATAAACTGATAGGTTTGCTGCCCAAATCAAATCACATCTATTTAGTAGTACAAACGCCATAGCTTTGAAGTTTATGTCAAAGATAATGTTGTTTTCAAAATCACTGCTTTGATGAAATCTTCTTTCCTGAGCCTTTGCGTACATTTCTATTAGCAACAGTAGAGTAGGTTCCGAATCACTTTGAAAAATGATGTTATAGCCACTCAGCTCCGCTTCCCATTTGAAAGTCGCCTCTGCTCCTGCCCTCTCTAATTGTTCTCTTGTGGTACAATTCTCCCCCTTGCCTCTAGCTTCTATAGTTCTCCCTGCATAGTCAATCAAAGTTAGTCCCATTCCAGAACTAGAAATAGGGTCTAGCATGGATAAAACTATGTTTATCTTTACTGCCACATAAACTATCTGATCCTTGACTTTTCCAACTTAAGGCTTCATCATTAAGTGGATTATAATATAAAGTTTGCATAATATCATAGTATGTTCTATTGACCCATAGGAATCTATTTATAAACTTCACTATTTTCCTTGCTACCACTGCACTGTTTTGGTTTTCTTTCCTAAAAACTTTGTTGCCTCTCGCTTTCCATATGTGCCACGTTACAATGCTACATAAAACACGTCATTCCATGACATTGTTTTCTCTGTCACTATGCAAAAACCAATCATTTAACCAATCATGGAAAGTAACAGCTCCTTTCATGACATAAGCCATATCAAAATTAAGGTGCATCCATACCTGTTTTGTGAAGTTGCACTTCATAAATAAATGGGTGAGAGATTCTTCATATTCATTACAAAGTTTGCATCTGGTTTAATGGCCGCAATTCTTACACTATTTGGGAGTATAGAATGTGATGCCTTCCAGATGAATGTTTTGATTGAAGGTGTTATTTTCATAGCCCAAATTTTATTCCACTGCATATTTGTTTGGCCTGTAGAATTGATGCTTCTATTTTGAGATTTAACAGTAAAAATACCTGCAGTGCTTAGGATCCAGTGGAGGGTATCTACCCTGCCATTGCCTGGAATTGGAATCTTTATTATCATACCTGCATTTACTTCGTCAAAACAAGAAGTTATTTTTGTAATGTCCCATGTTTTGTTCGTAGTAATCAGTTGATATACCATGGTAACATCCACACTTACTGATCTTTGTCTGTAGTCTGTTGGTTTCACATTCGGGATCCAATAGTCATCCCAAATATCTATGTTTTCACCACTGCCAACCTCCCAAAAACAGTTTCTCTTTAAGTATTCTATTCCTAGAAGGATACCTTTCCATATCGAATTGTCCTTTTGTTTAGGTTTTGTGTTTATATGTAGAATATCAGTCATTGGGTAATATTTGGCTTTTAAACTTTTGCCCATAAAGAACCGGGGTTTTCATGCAATCTCCATCCTATTTTAGCCGACATAGTTATGTTAAAATTTTTCATATTTTGGAATCCTAGACCTCCCTCTTCTAATGGTTTACACATGCTACTCCATGCTTTTAGACATAAACCTTTTTTTCCTTGCTCATTTAGACCATTTCATCCCTTCCCCACCAATAGTTTCTCTGCAATTTGATTATATTTTTACGAATCTTAACCGGTATTCTAAATCAATTCATTTGATAAACACAAGCAGACGAAGAAACATTCCTTATCATAACAGGTCTACCTACTGGATTCAGTAACTTACCTTTCCATCCTATCAGTCTGTTTTTCATCCTTTCCACAAGTGGTTCAAAACATTTTATTTTTGAAGTATTAGTAAACAAAGGAGATCCTAGATAGCTATCATTTAAAGGTATTTCACTAACCCCTAGAATTTGCTTCACACTTTTTCTAACTATATGATCAGTTTTAGGACTAAAAAAGCAGTGCAAATTTGTCCACCTCCCAAAACCGGGGTGGAACAAATCCGGCCATCATGATTGGCCCATGTCATCCTATTTTTTACGAATTTGGTTTCTGGTTTTTTTTCCCCCATTATTTTTAATTCGTTATTTCTCTCTTAGAAATATTATTCTATTTCTTTGACTATCTTCTATCTCGCCCAAAATCTATGAAGGGTAGTAACAGTAGATTCTTTACGATCAACAATTGGATTTAGGTTGGCGAAATCGGAAATACCAGGAAGCGTGAGAAATCATCAAACATGGTTGCGATGTTGATGATATTGTCGATGTTGATTTTGATGGCATTCCTTTACAAGGTAAGTTTGTAGTGAGTATCTGGAATCGATTTTGTGGTTTTCAATGGCGGATTCGTTTTGGTTTGGAGTTATGTATCCATGGTGCAAGAGGATATAGGAGGAGAAAGAGGGTGATAGAGGAGGATGAGGAAGAAGAGGGAATGATACTGATTATAAAGCACATGATATAAGTTTGTAGGAACTTTGAATTTGGGTTTGAATGAATGATGATATATGCAGGGAAGGAGCTATTGAGCGTAGAGGATTACCAATTGAACACGCTTTTCACCTGTTTGGTGAAATGCCTGAACAGAAGTTGCGAAAATAAGGAGGAAATAGTGAGCTGATACAGTTGATTTCAGTTGATGAAAATTAAAGAATAAAATGAGATTAATTATCTTCATTGAATCATAAAAAGGGTTGGTGTTTCTATCGGAATTAGAACCCAAGAAACTCACGAATTGTGCTTGAATTTATCGCTGCTATGGACAAGTCTTGAAGCACAGAAAAAAAACAGAAAGAAACAAAAGGAAAAATCTATAGAAAAAAACTGGAGAAGGTATTGCCAAGTTAGAAGAGACAATTAAAGTAGCCCATGTTTCCTTCGAAAAAAGAAGAGACAATTAAGCAGAAAAATTCACAGTTAGAAATTGTAGTAAGATGTCCTGTGAAATGTGCGCGAGGCTGTCTCAAAGGTGATCATCGCGATTTCGATCAAGTAACGACTGCAAACTTGTTAAACTACGAACTACCTACGCAGACAATCTGGGGGTTCAGTTAGTGCATCAGTTAGTGGGATTGTTTCTTTGATGTTTTTAAATGTCTCATCTAATCAAGCTTTTGGTGCTACTGCACCTTTCTTCCCAGTCGAAAAGATAAAAGAGAAAAAATAACAAAAAAAAGAAAGAAAATATAGAGAAAGAAATAACGAATTAAAAAAGGAAAAAAAAAAAAAAAACCAGATTCGTTAAAGCAAAAATTACATCGGCCAACCAGGATGGTCGTATTTGTTCCACCCCGGTTTTGGGGGGTGGACAAATTCGCACTGCTAAAAAGACCCCTGATTTAGTTAGGTTTATTAACTGGCCAGATGTTTCAGTGAAGTCCTTAAACATATTAACAAGATTATTGCAAGACAATTTACTAGCTGCACAAAATATAATGCAATCATCTGCAAACATTAAGTGACTAATTGGAGGGGCACTATTAGATATTTTTATTTCTTTTATAAAGCCTTGGTCTTCAGCATGCATTAAAGTTCTCGAAAGGGCCTCCATACAGAAAATGAATAAGTATGAGGAAATAGGGTCTCCCTGTCTCAATCCTCTAGTAGGTTTTGAAAAGACGAGGGTACCGAGTACACCACCAATCTTTTATTTTAGTCCACATATAAGATCTCTTTCGTTACTGATTGAATCACACAACGGGAATCAATACAAGATATCGAAAGGCTATGTCAACATACAAATATGATACTTTAATATGAATGACAAATCAAATATAACGCGGAAATAAAGTAAAGTACACACAAGAATTTTGTTGACGAGGAAACTACGAAATCGTAGAAAAACCCCGGGACCTAGTCCATTTTTGAATACTCTTAAGAATTAAGCCACCAACACACCTACTCTCAGACTTGTAGACAATATGACCCTAATACGACTGTTAGTCACAAAGATTTCCCCTCAGTATTCCTACGCCTCCAACCACAGCAAGGTGGTCACGCACATGTACTCCCTTACGCAAACAGACGTCATTTACTGTCTTACGCAAGAGTTGCCTCACGGCCCGTCGCGAGGACTATCTCTACCCGACCTCCAATCGTACGATTGCAACCTTTGGATAACAACCAAATAGCGGCATGTCAAATCGCTAGATGATATCCTTGGTAACTTACATATATTTCACCGAAGTCTTTTCACACCAAGAGCGGGGATATTGAGTTTACTTAGGCAATAAACACCTCGAGATATCGATCAAGGTTTCAAAACCTAAACTGCCTAAATAGCAACCTTGTCGTCCCAGTTGGAATCAAGTAGATAGCTGTAGCAAGTACGATACGATATAACCGTGAAGAACAGTGTACATGTAAAGAAAAAATCAAATAACATCGATCTTGATTCCACTCAATATCTATAGGTTAGGCACACACACCGAAAATGGCTTGCTGACAAATCCAGGTTAATAGAGTGTGTTCTAATCACAACGATCTTGAGTGTCCTTATATCAGAAGAGAAGGACTTTAGAATAAACAAGATCGTCAGGTTTAATAGACGTGATAGAACAGAACACAAGTACAATACAAACAAGACTAGTAAACAGAAACTAGTTTCCCGTAAGAGGTACTTCTAGGCTTCTCGATCCCAGAAGAAGACTTACACACAATTCTAGACCGAGAGCAAAAGCTCAAAGTTAACTGAAAAGAAAAGCGACAACACAAGCTTACAATTCCGAAGAAGAGCTTGGTTAGAGGGATAAAGCTTTTAGGAGAGATATCACTCCTATTTATATTGACTAAGGCTTTAGCTTTGAAATGAGGCAAAGTTTAATTTCGGAAATTCAACAAAGCACATTTAGACAGAGGTTCAGACGTTCTGAATCACGCAAATAGATATACCATTGGAAGTACGGTGCGAGATTCCACGAGTAACTAGCAAAATGTTAAATCTCCAGAATTCTTGATTCCAACATAGATGTCACGTTAATGATATCCAAGAATTCAAATCAAAACATCAAATGAATAATCAAGTGAATATTTGATCAAGTAGTAAAGCATACGAAGATTTAATCACATACAGTATTGATCCGTAATAATGTGTCCACTAACTAGAGCGACTAACCATTTTTCAGATGATGACTCAAACTCTCTTAGTTGTACATTGAAGATGAACGAATTCAAACTTCAAACCGAGAATATCAAACTCATTAATTCGTTGAAGCACAAATCAAAATGATGGAGTTTGAACTTCGAAAATACACATTCTGAGTCAACCATATTAAGGTTTCGAAACGTACGTCATTTTTGGCAGAAACCAATTTAAGGTTTCGGAACCTAAAGTTCATTATATGACCGAAACCGTTTTAAGGTTACCAAATCAAGTTTCCATATAGCGAAACCTAAAGCTTGGTTTCGAAATCTAGATTATGTTTAACAAAACCTTGTTTAAGGTTTCGAAACAAGAAATACATATTAAGTTTTATTCAAATGTTTGGTGTCGAACTTGAGAGTCCATGTGGTCGAGAAATGTTTCACCATCACAGCTTTTTAGCCGACGTACAGGAATATATTTCCCGATTCACATAAACCTTTAGGAAACCCCAGGGTCTTTTCGACCTTTTAGATCTCACATGGTCAAGACACATTGGCTTCGATTCTCAAGTCACTATCAGCCACACAAACATTATTTCGAATCTGTTATATCTCATTGGTCGCAATGTTTACATTTTCGGACCAATAGCTTATGAATGTGAAAACCAGATTATGGTTTCGAAATCAACGCCAAGTTTATCAGAACCTACATTGAGGTTCAAACATTGAAAATTCATAAGTTGAGATACAAATATGGTTTTGGAATCTAGAAGTGAGATATGGCATACAAGATGTTCATATACAGAATCAAATGAATGATTCAGAACTTCAGAGTTCATGTCGTATTCGAATCTCAGAAACAACAGTATTTTGAGTCTACGCAATATAAATGTGAGTCACGATCTCTCTTACATTGGCTCATATAAATATATGCAATCAATCCGACAGAGTCAGACTAGGTATGAAGAGAAACAATACTGTGATGGATCAAATCTCGTAAGTACTACCGAGATAACATCACATTGCTATATCTAACTCGAAAAGGTTTTAGGAAAGACCTTTATATTAACTTAGAGACGGAGAAGAAAAAAAGGCTCTAAGCAATATTGGAACGTCATAACTACAACACTAATACCACAAGTGGTAAAGGGGAGTTATCATAAGACACACTGATCACAAGTGATCAAGTCATAACGTAAAACTCAAGCTGAGAGTTAGTTTATGTCTTTTGTAGTACAAGTGTAAAAGATAATGGAATCGCATTATTTAGATTCACTAACCTGTTGAATGATGAAGCCAGATGTCTTCGTTTGATATTCAGTCTTTCTTCAACTCTTCAACCAGTGATTCTAAATCCTACCAAAATCTTCCACAACCTAAAGCTAACTCTCTCACATGACTTCACCTAATTGTGTGTTGTTTAGCGGTCGAGTTTTGATCACTAAAGTTGACAACTAAGCTTGACATACCAACACTTAGTGAGGTTGATCGAGCCATGCTCTAACAGGTTTTAAAAAATTTATTGGAGAGCCATTTATTATAATGGCCAAAGCAGTAGTTAATATACATTGGCCACTAGATTGCACAATTTCTCATTAAAGCCAATTTTTTGCATAATTTTGATCAAGAAGTCCCATTCCACCATGTCGAAAGCTTTCGACATATCATTTTTTATCCCTAAAAAGCCTTTCTTACTTTTATTGTTTCTCATTTTATGAATTAACTCATGGGCTATTGTTATGTTTTCAAATATTTGCCTCCCTGGAACAAAGGTAGATTCAAATGGGGATATTGTTTTACTAAGGAGGATTTTCATTCTATTAGCCATCAATTTTGATATTATTTTGTAAGTAGTATTGGCTAAAGATATGGGTCTAAATTCAGCTGCAGTAGTCGAGTTAAGAGTCTTGAGAATGAGAGAGATGAAAGAGGCATTCATCTCTTTCAAGATGTTACCAGTTTCAAAGAAAGTTTGAATCATTTTAGTTAAGTCAGTACTTACAATGTCCCAGATCTGTTGAAAAAAATTAGGTGGGAATCCGTTTGGGCCTGGACTTTTATCTGGTTCCATAGAGAAAAGGGTTTATTTGATTTCAGCAGCAGAAGGTATTGAACAGAGCATATCATTATCAATGTCATTAACACTAGTTATAATCCTATCTATCATTTTTTGATCTAAACAGGGATTAACAGTAGTAGCAATTTTAGAAAAATGTTCAGTGATGCAGTTTACTATTTCAGTTCTACTATTGACCCAATTATCAATTTCATCTTTTAGAATTTCTATGATGTTTCTTCTAAATCTCTGCTTGGCTCTGGTATGAAAGTATTTGGTATTTTTATCATCTAATAGAATGTTTTGATCCCTAATTTTGTCTTTCCAAAAAATTTCTTGAATATTATACCATTCATTAAGACTATTTCTTAGATTTGTTATATATGTCCTTGTTTTTATCAGGGTAACCAGTTCTATTGTTGGTTTTCTTCAGCTCGTTTTGATTTTTTCTATGTTAGTTCTAATGTTACCAAAAATATTCTTATTAAAGTATTTTAGAACATACTCAGTAGTAAGGTTTTTGTTGACATTATGAGCTATAGATCCTCTAACTTCATTTTCCCAACAATCCTTGATAAGTGGTTACATTCATCATGTTTCATCCAGTCCCCAAAATACTTAAATGGATATTGCCCATCATTCCAAGTATTGTGAGTATTGAGGACTATAGAAACATGATCAGAAGCCAGAGGCCCTAAATGTTTAATACTACAGTTAGGGAAGCTTGTAATCCAAAGAGCATTGCCTAGGGCTCTATCTAATCTTTAATCTACAAAATTATTTTTGTCTTTTTTATGGTTATTCCATGTAAAAGTGTAACCGCTGAATCCCAGGTATGTTAGACCACACAAATTGATGAGATTGTTAAAACTAGTAGCTTCAGTATTATTAAAAGGAAATCTACTCTTTTTTTTTTCCTTCAGCATGCAAAACAACGTTAAGATCCCCTATAATAACCCATGGCTTATTCATAGTAATAACTAACTGTTTAATGATATTCCAAGATTCTAATTTCAGGGGAGTAAGGACTACCATAGAAACATGTTAGCACCCATTTCACATTGTTGTAATCGGATTTAACAACAACATTTTTGTAATTGGATTTAACCAGTAGTTATAGACATCTATTGATCTCATGATATTATGCATAGCTCTATTTTGTTGTTTACTTTCAGAAATAAACAGAATGTCGGGGTTATTTCTATTTAAAGTGTCAAGTAAGCTATTTCTAGTTGCATTGTTTCTTAACCCCTGACAGTTCCATGATAGAACACTAATAAATTCCCAGAAATATGACACTATTGTAACACCTGCAATCCCGACACAGACCTCACACCCGAGCCATGGCAGGTTGCAGCATGTTAACCCCCTAGGACAGAACACAAATACAGCCATCCAGGCTCATGCCTAGGCTACTACATATCACACCCCTTAGACAGGCAAGCATGCCTCAATACACAGAGTCATATCAACAGCGGAATCACATTTCATCAACACAGTTCATAGGGGTCTAAGGGTGATATTATGTGGTTCACACATGTTACTACTACATCAGAGTATTATGATGGGTATCTCACATCAGTCGAGGTGAACTGATACCTGAGATACTCATGCATGGCTTCAAGGGGTACATAATCTCAAGGGACACCTCTACAAGGTCTAGTGACTTACTGGTTCTGTAACATCTCGTGATGTATGGACTCACTTTCTATGATCAAGTGTGCTACACATCAATACCTCTCTTCAGTGATGAGTCGCATCATAAGGACTAACTCAGCATGTCATGCTTCACTACTCAGTCATGAGGTGATGCTATAATGAGATACTACATGTGCTCATGTATGGTCTAAGACGTCATGCACACATACTGATGACAACAGCTCTGTGAGGGTTAGAGCATCCTCATTGCTTATGTAAGGGTAATATCAAGGTCCTTATCCTACTCTACGGATGAGGTCATAGCATGGTCTTAGCAAGATCATTGAGTACTGACATACGTATGGGTTCCTAAATGTACAAGTAAGGGTAAATCAAGTGAATGATATGAGGTAGTCATAGTGAGACTAGTAGGTAACACATCATCAGTGATGGTTGAGGGTATGTGAGTTGGGTACAATGAATTGATGGCAGTACATCATACATCAACTCAAAGCATCAGGCATACCATGTTACACAGGTTATAGATAACATCAGCCTCAACAACTATCAGCAGTAAGGCTTCATACTAACAGCTAGGCACGGCTCATGGTAGCCATCAGGTAAAGGTTCCATTATCAACATGTATAAGGCTACGACATCTATACAAGGTTCTACGTAAGAGAACAGGCATGAATAACATTTAATGAACTCCAAAACAACTGAATATGTCTTCTCTACTTAAAATCAAACTGAGATAAGGCTCAAAGCTCTAAGGAAAGAAATAAACACCAGTCGTTCTCAACTGCTTCTACTCATCATCACAAGGTCTGATGATACATATTACAATCAACTGAAAACTCTAAAGAATATCAACTTCTAAGCAAAACAAGCTTGTCTATCAGCTTCTAACTCCCTCCATTGTTATCTCCACGAGTAGCCATGAAATCTGGAATTTTTGTCATTAAACGACGTGAGTTGTGACACTCAGTAGGCAAATAAGCAACAAAACAGTTTTAATGCAAAACAAATGCAAGTTTTCGCAACCAATCAACATGAACAAAGCACATAACCTCAAAGCCTTATTGACAACCCAACATCAAGCAAAGAACAAAGTAATCATCTCACACAACCGGAGCTCAGATCAAACAAGAGATACCCTGCGTAGGTTTAGGAAATCACATCCGTTTCCATGGATAACTCGTACCCAAATCATAGAATATTTAGAGATCACACCCGTCTCATGGACCTTAGCCCAAAATAGAACACCATGCTCAAGAACAATGTCAGTTAATCATCAAACATGATAGAAATATGAAGTTTGTAAAACAATAGCTTAATCAAAACAGTTTTAGGTTTGTGTTGCGCCTACCTCAACAAGCAAGCAATCACAGCAACAATCAAGGTATGATACACCAGAGACCTCTACCAGCTTTAGCTCCAAATTCTGTTCTCAAGGGTTCTAGCTCTCCTTCTTGCGGCAACCCTAAACTCAATTTCTAGTTCTCCTTATATACTGTTATTCTATGTATAGTTTCATCAACTAAGGATTATATATTCTTGTACGCAAAGTAACAGAGTTTCCATATACTCAGTCTATCTTAACCAATGACTATGTGACATGTCAAACCTATGACAATGAAGTGATTATCAAGTCTCTTATGATTCGAGTATCAGGTTTCCTTCCTTAATCAAAACTCTACCATAATCACATACGTGTTAGAAAGGAAATCAGGAAAAAAACTTAGCTAAGCCTTGTCTAGCCTCAGTGTCATGGCTAGCCATACGTGCTCATCATTGCTATCTAACATGCTTGTACATCCTCTGTATAACCTTCTCAGCTAAGGCAACTCCCTACACTTAGCTATAATGAACAAACAAGGCATTAATCACACGTAACATGCATAAGTCACACGTAACATGTAAGGTATAGTTCACACACAAACAAAAATGGACTTACACATGATCATACCACACATGTATGTAGTAAAATTTGGGTCAGGGTATTACAACCCTATCCCCCTTAAAAGAATTACGTCCTCGTAATTCAAGTAATACTACTATAGAGTTCAGGATACTTATCCTGAATCTCAGATGCCATTTCCCATGTCGCTTCTTCAACTTGTCGACGCTGCCATTGTATCTTAACCATGGGAATAGTTTTGGTGCGTAATACATGTTCTTTGTACTCCAATATCTTTACTGGTTGTTCCAAATACGTAGCATCTTCTTGAATTTCCAAATCCTCCCAATCCGTGACTTGTGCAGAGTCAATGGAATATGAGGGATCTCTTTCATGCTTCCTCAGCATTGATACATGAAATTTATCATGCACATGCCCAATCTGTTGTGGTAGTTCCAACCGGTATGCAGCTTCTCCAACTCGACGCAGTACTTGAAATGGTCCAATATATCTTGGTGAAAGCTTTCCTTTCTTACCAAAACGCTTGATTCCTCTATGTGGGCTAACCTTTAGCAGTACCATGTCACCCACATTGAACTCTAATGGCCTACGTCTCTTATCTGCATAATTCTTCTGTCTACTTTGTGCTGTGATTAGCCTTTGCCTAATCAGTTGCACCTTCTCAGTTGTTTCTTGTACCATGTCAGGTCCAAATATGCTTCTTTCTCCAATCTCAGTCCAACAAACTGGTGATCTACATGGTCTACCATACAATGCTTCATATGGTGCCATTCCTATGCTAGCTTGATGGCTATTGTTGTATGCAAACTCTACTAATGGCAAGTGTTCACTCCAACTCCCCTGGAAGTCCAGTGCGCATGCTCTCAGCATGTCTTCCACAATCTGAATCACTTTTTCTGATTGTCCATCCGTCTGAGGATGATAAGCAGTGCTAAGTGATAGTTTAATTCCCAAAGCCTTCTGTAAGCTTTGCCAAAACTGTGATGTAAAACGAGAATCTCTGTCAGATACAATGGATACTGGAGTTCCATGTAACCTGATAATCTCATGTACGTACAATTGACTCAATGTAGTCAATGTATCCTTCTTCTTAATAGCTAGGAGATATGCAGACTTAGTTAGTCTATCCACAATTACCCATATGGTATCCTTACCATGAACTGTTCTAGGTAAACCCATAACAAAGTTGTTGGGGGCGAATAAATTCACACCCGAAACACGATTGATTGATGATGATATACTGATGATGTTTTACCCTCCACTCGATGAATAAGATGGGGAGGAACCTGCAAAACAAACAAAAAGGGCTCCGACGCCCAAGTAAGTATGAGATTTAGGTGCAGGAGTTTTTAGGGTTGGATGATCATACCTTTTGAGGATTAAATCTCCTGTATTTATATAGAGAATAGACTTGGCCGGGAAGACATCTAGAAGCTTCTAGACTCTTCTTTGGGCCTATTAGCGGGCTTTGGGCAATTTATATATGGTACACACATCGCCCCCTCTTAACGTCCAATTTGTTGTGGGGTTAAGAAGTTCGGATTCCCTTTTGCACTAACGGCCCGCCCCCAAGCATGAGTAATGGTTGTCGTAGTAAACCGTAATTCGCCCATATTGTTTGTGAAGATATTGCAAAGACGCCCCCAATTGTACCTGCAATAAATTTGCTCGTTTGCTAGGCGAGACTTTTTGCCATGAAATGGTCTTTTGATGCTCGTGAGCTAGACGAGACTTGAATTGAGTGCTTGCTGCTTGGCAAGACTTTGTTGTGTACCTTGCATCTTTGAAGGATTTTGTAGTGTGCTTGCATCTTGGCAAGGCTTTTTGCTCGCAACGTGACAAGGCTGAAGCGCTGGCCTCTTAGGCTGTCTGGCTGTTTGCTTGTGTTGAGTACGAGACTTTAGACCAACCAAGATTGTTGGGATCGCGGTTGAGACGAGTCTTTGTGCTTGCACTGGTACAAGTCTTTATACTCACGTGCAAGGCGAGATTTTATGCTTGCGATAAGAGCAAGACTTAAGTGCTCACGTGCAAGGTGAGGCTTTGGTTGCTTGCGATGTGATGCAAGGCTAAACATTGAAGGGGTCTGAGTAATCATCTACTCCATACTATGGGGAATCGAAAGACGATTCTAACGATCCAAAAATCACTCAATTCGGATGAGAAACGAATGAGATATTGACGAAACAAGATTGTGAAGGTGCGCGCGCGTAATAGATGACGTAACGCTGACTGGACCACAATGAATGACGTGGCAGCAACGACTGGACCAGGTTCGAACACGTGGTAGTGCTGACTGGATCACATTTGATAATGTGGCAGTGATGACCGGACAGAATCGATGACATGGCAGTATTGACTGGACCAAGTCGATTACATGGCAGTGCTGACTGGACCATTTCGATGATATGGCGGTGCTGACTGGTCCATTCTGATGACATGGCAGAGCTGAATCATCAATCACTGATGACGTGTCCATGCTGACGCAACTACTTCCGCTGACGTGTACTGCTGACTTGGATATCTGATCTTAGCTCTTTGACATCCGACGGCACGGATTGGTTGGATCTGGAGCTGAACCACGAACAAGATCCATTGGATCTGAAGCCAGACAAGAGGCTGTAAACGGCTCGAACAGCATATGATGATACCCTATCTGCAACGCTTATGACTGTTGCTTTCTTCTGGGTTTCCTGTGACGTTTTCCAGCGTTTTTCGCAACGCTTTTTCTTTTCGTCTGTGGTCTTTTCCGCTACAGTGTTTCGCGATTTTTTTCCAAAAACCCTAATTTTTTTTATGGATTCATGCACGAATTTCAAGACTTTTCCATGACTTTTCTCAATGGAAAAACACGATCTCTTTTACACGAATCCCCTTAGTCGGCGCCAATGTTTGGGGGCGAATAAATTCACACCCGAAACACGATTGATTGATGATGATATACTGATGATGTTTTACCCTCCACTCGATGAATAAGATGAGGAGGAACCTGCAAAACAAACAAAAAGGGCTCCGACGCCCAAGTAAGTATGAGATTTAGGTGCAGGAGTTTTTAGGGTTGGATGATCATACCTTTTGAGGATTAAATCCCCTGTATTTATATAGAGAATAGACTTGGCCGGGAAGACATCTAGAAGCTTCTAGACTCTTCTTTGGGCCTATTAGCGGGCTTTGGGCAATTTATATATGGTACACACAAAAGTCCATAGTGATATGATCCCATTTTCATTCTGAAATTGGTAAGGGTTGAAGTAATCCTCCTGTCTTCTGATGATCAATCTTTACTTGTTGACAAGTGAGATATCTTGACAAAAATAAAGCTACATCCTTCTTCATTCCCTTCCACCAATACTGTCTCTTCATATCATGGTACATCTTTGATCCTCCTGGATGTACTGTAAACTTTGATTTATGAGCTTCTTCTAATACTTTCATTCTGAGTGATAGTGGCACAAACAATCTTCCCATGAATCTCAATCCACTTGCAGAATTGCTCCATCCATCAGGTGTTTGGCCTTCTGACAATTGCTTCTGTATCCAAATCATCTCATTATCACTTTGTTGTGCTTCCTGAATTTGTTGTTTTAGTTCTGGCACAATCATGACGTTACATACTATTTCTTCAGCATGTATATCAGTTTCCTCTATCTCTCTATGCAAATCCCATGTATGCATAGCCATGCTTGCCACCATTGCTCTTGACTTCCTGCTCAATGCATCTGCAACTACATTAGCTTTCCCGGTATGATAATGAAACATCTAGGTATAATCCTTGAGAAACTCCATCCACCGTCTTTGTCTCAAATTTAGATCTCTTTGTGTAAAGATGTACTGCAGGCTCTTATGATCAGAAAATATATCGATTTTCTCACCATAAAGATAGTGTCTCCATAGCTTCAATGCAAACACTATAGCTGCTAGTTCTAAGTCATGAATTGGGTAATTCATCTCATGTGTCTTTAACTGCCTAGAAGCATAAGCTACAACCTTACCTTCCTGCATAAGTACACATCTTAATCCCTTTAATGATGCATCTGAATAGATGACATATCCAACTCCACTTACTGGTGTAGTCAAGACTGGTGCAGTGGTCAGTCTTGTCTTCAAGATGGTGAATGACTCTTCGCACTCATCACTCCAATTGAACTTAACATCCTTGCGTGTCAATCTTGTCAGTGGTGCTGCTAACTTAGAGAAATCCAAAACAAATCTTCTATAGTATCCTGCTAGGCCAAGAAAACTACGTACTTCAAACACATTCTTTGGTCTTTCCCACCTAGTTACAGCTTCAATCTTAGATGGATCCACTTTAATTCCTTCTCCTGAGACTACATGTCCTAAGAATTGTACTTCAGTGAGCCAAAATTCACACTTACTCAACTTTGCATATAGCTGGTGTGCTCTCAGCAATGTGTAACTGTGTAAAACCCCAATGGTTAGATCTTACACAGTACACCCA
>JAJJMA010039049.1:0-12918 GCA_023529015.1 Papaver nudicaule
TCTTGGGTATTGGCTTTAATATCCTTGAAATGTTCACATGATTACCAATACAATGCCATGAGTAATCTTTGACCGGGGTTTTCATTTAATTTTGTTTGATCAAGTAATATCATAAGTAACCATTTCACTGCTGATAATACAAAAACATTTATAAATGAAAAAATTATCACCATTTTATCGTGGTGGTAATAGATCAAAAAAGGTCAAGCAGTGTGCGAGCAAATTCTTCGCATAATAATGAAGTTCTCATTCTGAACTTCAGATATCTGAGCGGTGAGTGTAAGATTTAGATTATGGATATGTAATCATAGGATCGTGAACTTCATGATAATCACACCATAAATATGCAAGAGTACGTAGTTTATAGGAATACCTGGTAGCGCTATCCATTGTACTTTACCAATCTTCTGGTAGCAGCAGTAATACCTTGTGGAGGTCATGGTATCTCTCTCTTGACCTTAGACGTGATGAGTGTTAATTCCTTAGATACAGTAATGATGGTTATTGTTTCCCTGAGAGGACCAAGTTCCTAGGGTTTAAGTATTGGGCTTTAAATCTCGACCGTCCATCAAGGAAGAGACAATTAGGAAATAACTCCTTCAGCAATTGTGGTTAGTTTAGCAACATCTAGATTAGCCCAAGTTATCACATGGGCCCAATAAGATAATTTCATTTACATAAATTATCTTACGGTGAGCCCCAGCAAAAAAAAAAAAATTGTGCCGAACCTACCTCCTATTTCATGACATCTTTTAGCACGGCATGCCGAGTTGTGCAGGCCCTCTCGAATAGCCGCGTGTCTCTTTGAGAAATGAAAGTATACATTTGACGCTTTGGCAAGACGTGGCATGAGTGCCACTGTGCCAGTTTCCTCTAGAATTTTCATGTCGCTTCTTTCCTTTCTTTCTTAGATTCTTAGACCTAGAAGCTCTCAGACAGTTCTACTAAACACGACTGGATTCTGTCTATCTCTCTAATCAACCTTCCTATAAATTACCACCCCTCGCACAGCAATTCCTTGATCAAATCAAGCATTCTCTGAATAGCTAGTCCTCAAATTTTGTTTTGTCTACTTGCTTAACAAGGTTAATTTGGTAATGGCTTTATCTCGTTTAGAAGAAAGTAGTATCTACTTCAGTACTACTACCCAAACCATTGCAACCACAACAATCCCTTGTTCCAAGACAACTTCAGTTTGCAGCTAATTGGAGTGCACCTACAACTAGTTCAAGTAGTTCAAGTGTATCTAGGTTGTTTGCAACTTCCTCATCCTCATCGGATAACAAATCATCAGAGGGTCTTACTAATGTTGATAAAAACGTTACCGAAACATCAAGAGGGAAGAAATCGAAATGGCTCCCACAAAAATTTGGAAGACGAGGTGGAGGTGCTGGTCTATGGAGGAGGAACAAAAATAAATCTGATTCTCTTGTTCCCTTCCATCTTAACGGTAAGTCCTCTTTGTCATGATTTTTATGAAAAAATTGGTTTTGTGAGCATAAGACAAAAATGTAGTAACAGTGGTTCTTTTGGCAATTTTCAGACCTTTTCTCAAGTGGCGTTGGGGACGCATTACTGCAAGCGACGGACAACCTAAACAAGTTGTTTGAAAATTGGGCACCGTCAGGACTGATAGGTCGAATGAAAGAGAATGAATCGA
This sequence comes from Papaver nudicaule, assembly GCA_023529015.1. Lineage (NCBI taxonomy): Eukaryota > Viridiplantae > Streptophyta > Magnoliopsida > Ranunculales > Papaveraceae > Papaver > Papaver nudicaule. Next base: position 1,661 of record JAJJMA010039049.1, read on the forward strand.
GGTACAAGTTGAGATACGAATTACCAGGTCTTACCAAAGAAGATGTCAAGATCACTATTCATGACAATTTCCTAACCATTAAAGGAGAGCACAAGGAACAAGAAGAAGACACTGATGAGGATGACGACCAACACTGGTCGACGGCCTCGCGGTATGGTTACTATGAGACTAGTTTTATGTTACCTGATGATGCAAAAGTTGAAGAAATTAAAGCTGAAATGAAGGATGGTGTACTCTCTATTACCATACCAAGGACGGAAAATACCACGCCAAAAGATGTCAAGGAGATCGAAATCAGCTAAAGTTAGTGCTTCAGTATACCATGAGTATGCGTATGGGGTAGTCTGCTTGTATGCAAGTACTATGAATGTGTAAAACTTCCCACTTTTTCATTTCTTCTATATGGGTTGTGTTTGTAAGATATGCAGTTTATATGTAATTTCTTCTCTATGGGTTGTAATGGTTGATGAGTGGCATTACTAGTTTTGGTTCGTCTGTGTTAAAAGTAACATTTTGAAATAGTTGTGGCCCTTACATCAGACCGGGAGACTGTGACATGTGGTTATTTAGCAACAATAGCTAAGAGCAAGCGCTATGGTTGCCATACAGCGGCTAAAAAAATCACATTGTGGCCAAGCTAAAGAGAGGAAAAAAATGCAAGTGCAATGGTTTGTGGCTATAATTGGGTGGCCACCCAGTGACCGTCAAATAGTGACCGTCAAATAGTGATTTGCGGTTACTTAGTAGTTGCACATTAGATTTTTTTAACTAAAAATCCGTATATCGTTAGGGTTTTTGTAATAATAATAAAAAAAAACTATGTGGCTGCTCAGTAACGGCTGCAACTACTCAGTCGGCTGAATCTAGCGGGCACCCAGTAACCGAACTTTGCTGCTTAGCTACAAAGGGGAACAAATCTGTTCCATCTTGTAGCCATGCACACATTATTTGACTACAATGTGGAAGAATCAACCACTTTTTACCCATTTTGATTCTCATAGTGCTTGCTCTAAAGAAGCAACAAGCACGCTTGGCTAAAATTTCAGATTTTTCCCAGTTAAACATGATGTTTGTTATAGAGAGGAAGACTATGTATCAAGGGAATAGAGGAATCGTGGTCAACTCATCGACTATGACTTGTTCACAATTTTAACCCGAGTTCAGACCAAATGACCCTTACTATCACACACACTTTCGACACACTTGATAATGATCTAAATTATCTTAAAGATAACAGATTAAGACAGATTAAATCTCTCGTTAATTTTAAAAAGATAATTATGATTGAAAGATGATCGAAGCTGATTCGAGAAGAAGGTGATTTTGTTGGCCAATCAGTGATGGGCTGGATGCCCACCTAATAGTCCTATATGGGCTATCAGCTAACCAAACAAATTCAAAAAAAAAAAAATGTTGGCAAAAAACAAAAGCATCTGTCATTATCGTTTGGAGGGGAATACTCACGATATAGTTGATGCAATAAACGGAAAGATAAATGTGGTCAAGTGGCCTACTAGTTCATCTGTATTAGTTATCTTAGTCGAAAGTATGAAATGAAGTTGCTAGAAACAATCAACGGGAAGATACAAATGGTATCTTTAAGAAATGCGTTACTTTGATACAGGAGTATCGTAGTAAGAACCTAAAAGGTTAGAGAGTCTTATTGACTAGAGCTAGAGTATCCTACGTGATACTAGTTTGAGGTTTTTTGTAATTCTATGAGTTACTTAGCCTAGAAGTCTTGAGGTTTCCTAGTATAGTTAGGTTACTTGAAAAAGAGTTTATATTTTAGACGAGGCATTGAAAATGATGAAGCATCAGCAATGGGTTTGAAGTTTCTCTGCTATAATCATCCTTCATCATTATCATACTAGTTTTCACCCTGTAGTCTAATCATACATTTAGTTTAGAATGGTTTTCCTGCATATCTAGTCCTTCATCATTAGCTAGGTAAATTTTCTTCAACTCTGCATTTTATTTTTCATGGCTGATCAGTTTATGTTCCTTTGACTCGCTTTTGGTCTAATTATTCGTAGTATCATTATTAGTTCTTTGCATTTGTTTTCTAATCATGTTTTTCATGTCAAACTAATCTACAACAACTTCTTCTCGGTTGTCTTATGGAAGCTCAACAGTTTTCAACCTCCGTGATCAGTTCATGGATGGTATTATCCCAACCATGGATGGTTATGTCATCTAATTCGGTATTGCACCTCAATAATTCATTGTTGACCCTAACCAGTATGCAACAATATGTCTCCCTTCAACAGGTTTATGAAGCTCAAAGGTTACTAATGGTAGTTCCAAAACTCAATCAACTCAAAACTGATCTAAAACCCCAATCCAAATTTGAATTTCAAAAATTCAATCTTCCGCCAGTTAAGTCCCTGAATTATAGGATCTCTTCCCACTCACAGCTGGAAAAAATCACATTGACCTGAAACTACCTCTTCAGTTTCAATACCTCTCACTTTGTTACCACTTTTACCCCATCTTGTTACCATAACAACTCTTATCATATTCAATATTCCTCTAAACTACAAAATCCCATTGTCTACTATTTCGGGCTACAATATTATACTGGTGCCAATGTGGCAAAACTAAAAAACCCCTTTAGGAGATTTTATTGGCAACAAAATTATCCTGCCATAATTGTGCTTTTACTCCGGAATACTGGATATCTTTCAAGCACGTTTTATGTCCTATGCTCTATATATTGGCCTCTTAAAACCCTACTTTTCACAAAAGAAATTCTCATCCTCAAGAAAACCAATAGTATTTCTCTTTCGTCTACAATGGAGTCTTCTAAGAATTGTCAAGTTTCTGCAATCACTGCTCAACTGCAGCGTGTAAATATTCAAGATTTGGCTATCATTAATGTCAGGAAAACTTTGGGTTATTCAAAAGCCATTGTTGAATCAAGAGAGGTGTGGTCTCACGCCTTTATTGGTAAACTAATGACAAATGAATCCGTTAAAACTAAGGAAATCAGGGATAAGATGAACAGGTTGTGGAGTAACTATCGCAACAAGGAAGTACGTGATGTTGGAAAACATCTATACCTATTCAGACTGAACTCATCTCATGATCAAACTGATATCCTGCGCAACAATCCATAGAACTTCTTAACTTATCATCTGAATCTGAAAGAATACTCAACAGACATTTTATGGAGATTACGATTTCAATGACCATGAATGGACAGTGAAATTTAAGAATCTACTGATAGAACACCAAAATGAAGATATTATTAAGGAGGCTTGTATGGAACTTGGTACTCTAATTTCCACCAATCCAAGAAATTGTAGGCCTAGGGGCTATAACATGGTGAGTGCAAGAATTAGAGTGGACTCAAGAAAGTCGTTGCTGAGAAGAGGCTGGTTTAACTTCGCCAATGGAGAAGCAGTGTGGTAAAAGTACCACTGGGAGAAACAACCACATTCATTATGTGACATGCGTTTTGTTGTTAAACATAATGATGGAGTATGTCATAGAGTTGCTGATGAAATGGTTCTTATACAAATGACGGCACAAGCCTACCTAGAGCATTGTCAGAATATAGCTAGGCAGTATGGGGTGGAAGTATCGGAGTATATTAGTCAAATGGTCAAGGATATCATTGAAGCTCATACTAAGAGGACTGAAAACCCAAATGTTGAGGATGTGCAACAAAAAGGAAAGAGACAAGGAGGCAATAATTGTGATGTTGGTGATTAGAATGGGGCTGAAATGGGGGAGATATCTGCTGCTAGTATGGGTTCAACTGTCCATGGGGATATGGAAATGATCAGGTTGAGTTAGGTGCAGAGGAGAGCTTCCAGGACAACCAGAAGGAAGCAGCTTTTTTGGTAATTTTTCAAACTCAAATTCATTATAATCATTGTTATTGCAACTTGTTTTTTGTTTCTTCAAGTACCTTGCATGTTTCCTTTTTCTCTTCTCCCATTCTGCATCATTAATTATTGCACAATTAAGAAGCTAGGTCATATTGCATTTTTACCTTGTAGTCAAGTTTCATATGTTTATATTGTCAAATATAATCATTTAGCATTAAATGTATCAGGTAGAAGTTTATGCAGCATACGTTTGTTTCTGCGTATACTTAATTGTGGTCTAGAATCTACTTCATTGCGTCCTATTGCATTTACACCTTGTAGTCAATTTTCAGATGTTTATATTGTCAGTCGTACTCATTGAGCACTAAGTGTGTCAGTTAGTAGTTTTTGCAGTCTACGTTTGTTTCTGCGTAAACTTAATTGTGGTCTAGAGTCTAATTCATTGTGTCATGTTCTCTTAAATACCATTGTCCACTGTCACAGTATCATAACTAGTTGTCAACAAATTACTTCCCATTAGTTTGAGATGAAGGTTATCGCGTGGAACTGTCAAGGTTTCAATGGTAAAGACACTAAAAACCATATCAAAAACCTAGCTAACCAACATGACCCAGATATTGTTTTCATCTCTGAAACAAAAATCAACTCTAATAAGATTCTCAATCTTTCCAAGAACTTAGGCTTCCCTAATAGTTCTTTTGAACCTTCAGATGGCCTTTCTGGTGGCCTACTGCTTCTTTGGAAAGATGGTTTTGAGTTTGAGATTGTTCATAGCTCAAAGAATATGTTCCACTGTCTAGTTGAAAATGATCCATCTAAGCCAGAATGTCTATTAAGTTGTGTCTATGGTTCTTGTAAGCCTAATGAGAAAGCTCAACAGTGGAAATTTATCAAAGACCTTGGAGATCAAGTGTCTCAACCATGGGTCCTAATTGGGGATCTAAATGTTAGTTTTTGTCTTGAAGAAAGAAACAATAGGTCTAATAGCTCTACCAGTAGCTCACCCAATGTTCTGCAATGTATTCATGACGCAGGCTTGTTTGATCTAGGTTACACTCGTAAGCCTTATACATGGTCCAATAATAAACATGGGACTGGAGCTATTCAATCTAGGTTAGAAAGAGCACTTATAAACAATGAATGGTTAATACATTTCCCAGATTCTAGTTTAGCTCACCTAACCCATTTTGCATCAGATCACACCCCCATTATGCTAAATCTATACTCTACTAATAACTTCATTAGCAGAAATTGTAAATTTTTCTCATGTTGGCTTAAGGATGGATCATGTACTGATATCATTGTTGAGGTTACCTAGCCCTTAAACTCAACATGAGATCAAAAAACATCAGCTTAGCCCACGAAATAATAAATACGTTGAAGAGAAAGCGTGGAGGAGGTAGTTACCTAGCCCTTAAACTCAACATGTCGAAGGCTTTCGACCTTATTGAATGGAGCTTCGTAGTTGAGGTTATGAAGAAGATGGGATATTGTGAAGGTTGGTGTTCACTAATACTGCAATGTATCTCTACTACTACTAGAGATCTCAATCCTTCTTAATGGTAGCCCATGTACACCATTTTATCCGTCTAGGGGCATACGTCAAGGCGATCCAATTTCTCCGTACTTGTTTATAATAGTTATGAAGGCTTTTTCTCGTAATATGTTGGCCAGTGAGAATTCACGTCAGATTGGTGGCATACGCATTGCGAAAAGGGCTCCGTCTATTAGCCATCTACTATTCGCGGGCGACTGTTTAGTCTTCATGAAGGCTAATGAACAGAATATCACTAATCTACAAGATATCCTTAAAAGATTCCGCTTATGCTCCGGTCAACTTCTGAACTACCAGAAATAAAGTATATCCTTCAGTAAAAATCTAGGTCCTGCTACATGTGGTTACTTCACTAATCTTCTGCAGGTTCAACGTATGGATCCAAATGAAAGGTATCTTGTTATTCCGTTATTCATCAACAGGAAAAAGAAAGTCTCTTTCACTTTTTTGATTAACAATATGGAGAGAAGATTAACAAAATGGCGTGGTAAACTCCAGGCACAAGCATGAAGGTCTGTTATGGTTAAACAGTATTAAACACCATCCTTTTGCACCAAATGAGCAGCTTCAAGCTGCCAGTAGATATCATCAAAAATATGGAATCAATACAACTTCATTTCTAGTGGGATAAACCGGTGAATCAAGGGCTATACATTGCAAGCTGGCCTAGCTTATGCCGCACCATTCAGGATGGTGGTCTAAACTTCAGGGATTTGGGTTTGTTCAACCATGCTTTACTGGCGAAATCGGCCTGGAGATTATGCACTACTAATGGCAGCTTATGGGTTGATGCTCTTAGAGCTAAGTACTTCGAACAAGACCCCCCTCCCCATTGTTCAAGAAAATCAGACTCTACATGGTCCTAGAAATGTGTTTTCTCAGAGCTCGAGTTCATAAAATCATATAGTGTTTAGTCTCTAGGTGATGGGCAGAATATCCTAATATGGAAGGACAAATGATTATGAACTGGAATGGCCCTCATTCGCCTTCAGCTGAGGCACTTAACCCTTATGGATTCACTTATGTAGGGGAATTAATAGATTCAGAAACAAAGTCTTGGAAGGTTGCTCTGGTCTTAAATCTGTTTGACAACAACATAGCCCAACTTATCCTGAATATGAGGATTCCAACACCTAGTAAAGATAGACTAGTGTGGACTCAAACAAGAAATGGAGTCTTTACAGTTAAATCCGCTTACAGAACTCTCTATAATCTAAAGTTTCACGGCTCGACAAACCCCACTGCAGTAAATGGAGATAATATCTAAAAGAAGGTGTGGATTCTCAATACTATTCCTAGAGTAAAGATTTTCCTGTGGAAATGCGTGAAGGATATCTTCACATCAAGAGAAAGGTTCAATAGGAACTTAAGACAGCAAAACAAGGAATGTGCACGATGTAAACATCATCTGGAAACGACTAAACATATCATCCTTGACTGCCTGAATGCTAGGGAAGTTTGTTTTAGTGCTGCAGGTATTCGAACAGAAGATATTCATTATAACTCTTTTAAAGAGTGGGTAATAAGTTGGTTCGATAAAGAGGTTGAAGTTCAGATTGTGAAAATGACCATAATCTCATGGCACTTGTGGAAAGAAAGATGCACAGTTGTAATCAAACTGATTAACCAATTCCTTCAGGATGCAAATAGTATTAACAGGGAAACTATAACATCTATCTCTTCTGTTTCTGTGGGAAAATGGATTCCACCTGATGCTCATAGTGTTAAAATTAATTGTGACGCTTCCTTTTGTCATGTTACAAAATCTGGTGGTTTTGGTCTCTATTCGTAATTGTGCAGGTACTCACCTAGGTTCAAGATGTAAAAGAATCCATGGAGCATCAGGAGCTGAAGAATTGGAGTGCCTTGCAATGTTGAAAGCTGTCATTTGTATTTGGAGCAGGGATATAGCAATGCGATCCTGGAGACAGACTAGAGCTGCCTAATCAAAGCACTACGAGGCCAAGAATCAGGTGTACCATGGGAGCTTAGAGGGATAGTTGAAGACATTATCTTTCATTTGAATTATTTTTCCAATTGGCAATGTAAGCACACAAACAAGATTTTGAATAAGTGTGCAGATAGTTTGACAAAGCATGACCGTAAGGAAAATGCTACTGAAACTTGGCTAGGTTGTTATCCTGACTTCCTAGAAGCAAATATATTATTAGACATGCCAGCTTAATTAATGAAAATTTCAGTTGAATCAAAAAAAAAAAAAATAGTTAGGTTACCTAGTTTAGATGAGTTCTGAAACTCATAGCTTTTCCTTGTTTACGTAAGATTGCTTGCCTATAAAAGGAGGCGACTAGTAGCATAGAAAACAAAGAGAAAGTTAGAGAGACAACGAGTTTGTAAGACTTTTCTCTGAGTTAATAGAAGAAGAAAAATTTAAGAATCCATTGTGTTTTTCTTTGTCTTTTGATCACTTGATCCCTTCCATCTGTGCTAACTCTAGGTACCACTGATTGTTACGTATCAAGTGGTATCAAAGCCGTATGTATTCTGAATTCCTTTGGGATTTTGTAGTGCATGGTCCTAACTCAAATCCAGTATATGCGATCAGGGGAGTCTACCGTAATACTACCAGACACATGGAAACCTAAGGAAAGTTACAAGAAAAGGATGGGATAAAAAGAAGACAAGGAACCACTAACAAAAGCAGAAAAGTTTGCGAAGTTAGAATTACAAGTACAAAATTTAGCAGAGACTTTAGCAAAATTTATGAAGCAAGGTCCTAAAGGTTAAAAGCCTTCCAGGAGTAAACTGATAAATAAGAGCAAATCAGAAACCAAGGAAGAAGGGGAGGCTAAGGAAGATTTCGGCAAAACTGGGACAACTAGTGGATCAGAAGGAGAAAGCGAAGATGATCAGGAAATATAGGATGAAAGAAGTTCAAACAAAAACCCATATGGCGGATTGAAGATTGAATTCAAAGTCGAAATCACAGATTATGATGGAGAGATGGATGCTGATAAGTTAAATGGTTGGCTCGATAAGTTGGAAACATATTTCATTGTGCATCAAATTGACGAGACGCAAAAACTTAGATTTTCTAGTTTAAAGTTATCTAGCCATGCTCTGGCGTGGTGGAAAACTTACAGGAAGAAACATGGAACTGAGTCCATGAATTGGCAACAGTTTAAAGCATTCATGAGGAATAACTTTTACCCTATAGGTTATACGGACGAAAGATGGTATAAATGGCAACATCTTCGACAACGTTATAACCATAGCATACAAAATACACTACTGAGTTCTATAATCAAGCTCTAGCATTGGAAATAAACACATATAGTGATGAGGTGTTTCAGAAGTACCTTGGAGGATTATTTGAATACACACGACGAGAGATGAAGTTGTTCAATGTATTGGGTATTGAAGATGCTGCAATAAAATTCGTGGCTATAAAATATAATACTAAGGGTGATGGAGGAACATAGAACAAGAGAGTGAGTCCGAGAGGAGAAGAGAGATCTCAAATAAGGGATGAGACAAGTAAGAAGAAGACTCTACAAGCTGACATAGAAGAAAAAGTGTGTGAACATTGTAAGGAGAAAGGGCACGTAAATACACCAGTTGGGTCCTATATCCTCATCTCAAGCCAAGAAAATTGCGTGAGTCTGAAGGGCAAAGGAATCCCAAGAAGAACACTAGGTTGGCAGAATATGGAGATACTGAAACAACCCCTGAAATAGATCATTCGGATCCTAAACTTATAGTAATGATCGGATGTACTAACAAATGAGAAAACGATACCCATGAGAAGTTATTTCACGTCAAGATTCAAGTGAAACGAAGCATCATTGAAGCTATAATCAACTATGGGAGTCAAAAGAACTTCATTTTCGAACAGTTGGTAAAAAAAATGGGACTCAAAACAACTCCTAACCCCATCCATTAGGATGAATTCAAAATGATGATGAGCTTCAAGTTACGACTCAGTCTAGATTTAAGTTTGCTATCACTAAGAAGTTTATTGACGAGATCGTGTGTGATGTCGTGTCGCTTGACATAACACAAGTGATTTGGAAATTAATCCATATATTTGGGAGCGTGATGCGGTTCTTTACCATAGAGAACGTGCATTTATTTATCATAGAGAACGTGTTTATCGATTCATCAAAGAAGGAAAGGAATTTCGTATTCAAGCTAGTAAGAATTCATTGACAATGAAATTGGTGACCACCAATAAAAATTAAGAGATTGATCAATGCAAGTGGGAAGTTTGTCTTACTACTGATCAAACCAGTACCGACGGGAGATCAGAGAGTTGTATTACATGCAACATTTTCTACAACACAACAAGGAGACATTGTTCTACTAAATAATAAATTTGTTGAATTGTTCAAGGAGGAGGTTACTCTGCCTCCTAGGCGAACTGTTGAACATGATATTATACTCGTGGGAGATGTTTCACTACCAAACCTGGGTTTATATAGGATGTCTATAACAGAGTCGGAAGAAATTGAGAAACATGTACACTACTAAGTTCTATAATCAAGCTCTAACATTGGAAATACATACATATAGTGATGAGGTATTTCGGAAGTACCTTGGAGGGTTAGTTGAATACACACGACGAAAGCTGAAGTTTTTTAATGTATTGAGTATTGAAGATGCTGCAATAAAGGTCGTGGCTATAAAATATAAGACTAAGGGTGTTGGAGGAACATAGAACAAGAGAGTGAGTCCGAGAGGAGAAGATAGAGCTCAAAGAAGAGGTGAGACAAGAAAGAACAAGACTCAACAAGCTGACAGAGAAGAAAAAGTGTGTGAACATTGTAAGGAGAAAGGGCACGTAAAAGACACATGTTGGGTCCTATATCCTCATCTCAAGCCAAGAAAATTGCGTGAGTCTGAAGGGGCAAAGGAATCCCAAGAAAAAAACTAGGGTGGCAGAATATGGAGATACTGAAACAATCCCTGAAATAGATCATCCGGATCCTAAAATTACATTAATGATCGGATGTGCTAATAAAGGAGAAAACGACAGCCATGAGAAGTTATTTCACGTCAAGATTCAAGTGAAACAAAGCATCATTGAAGCTATAATCGACCATGGGAGTCAAAAGAACTTGATTTTCGAACAATTGGTAAAACAGATGGGACTCAAAACAACTCCTAACCCAAAACCCTATCCATTATTATGGATTCAAAAGGATGTTGAGATTCAAGTTACCACTCAGTCCAGATTTTTGCTATCTCCGAGAAGTTTATTGACGAGATCGTGTGTGATGTTGTGCCACTTTACGTAACACAAGTGATTTTTGGAAAGTAATCCATATATTAGGAGCGTGATGCAGTTCTTTACCATAGAGAACGTGCGGTTCTTTATCATAGAGAACGTTTTTATCGGTTTATCAAAGAAGGAAAGGAATTTCATATTCAAACTAGTAAGAATTTTGTTAGGGCATTGTCCGGTCAAACCCACTGGCGTTGGTACGTCAACATGGTTGTCAGTTTTAGGTGTCAAAACAAAATTCCTTATTTAGCCTACTAGAGTTTAGATTTCGGAACTGGGATATAGACAAAGTAGTAGAGACCTTGAAGACGAAGACAGTGAATATAAATAAGACATCAAATATTCTTCATCGACAAAAGGTTAGTAGGAGTTATGATTTTTATGGAAATTCTTCTATTCTACTTATTATATCTTTCGAAATAGAAGATAAGTCTTATCTCTTCCGGTTGAGGGAGAGACGGCAGCTCTGCTGGTTGATGGAGACACGACAGCCTCGCTGGTTGATGGAGAGATTGCGGCTCTGCTAGTTGAGGGAGAGATGGCAGCTCTACCTATAAACTTTTTTTATGCTGTCCTGGAGTGCTGGAGCTGTCTCAGATAGTTTTTCAGCGTCGTGGAGAGA